>JBBPMG010000035.1:0-99103 GCA_038090195.1 Boletellus deceptivus
TTACCGAGGTCGAGCCACTGCTGCAAGCAGGTCTACAAGTCGGCGCAGAATATAAATTATGATCCACGGGAGGCCAGTGGTCACCGTGTTTGGCAATGTTCCACTGCCCGTCGAATTGGTACATAACGTTAACTATAACTTAACCCATAGGGAAGGAGAGGGATTCTTGAGGATAACATTATGCTGGAACGAAAAGTAGCCTTGCATTTTATTTTAGGTTAGATAATTAGATCTGTCCTTGTTTCCTACCCAACTCTGGCCCCATGTGGACGAGAGAGTCCGTTACAGCGATCCCCTGCGGTCTTAAACTGTGCTGCTGTCCTTGGACGAGAGATTCTCTGATAGCTGCTGGTAGAATCCCTGACATTGACGAGTAAATGTACCAGCCCCCCACAGGGGATGCCCACACGAGCGACTGCGAATGTATGCATTTCCCGTACGGAGGATCCAAGGGCGGTTCCCATACATCCGTTGATAAACACTGTGCCTTGCGATGTGATCAAAATCACTGACGGCCGCTTCGATGCGGCACGAGCACCAGCCAGCGTCGAGAAGGGGGAGACAGTGCATACGCCGTTCGGTATCGCAGTCAAATATCCTGCCCAGTGCATGCCTTTTCGGTGTCGTCGTACATCTCGTGGTATTCTAGCATCCATAGTTCGTTCCTCTCCGTGAACCTTTTCTTGAGACCATATGCTGGGAGCGTGGCATGAATGTGCGACGACCGCTAGTTGCGGGTGTGGACGCTGTTTTGCTCGCGCATACTCTGTTCGCGCGTGTAAGCCGTGTGAGCTGTCTACTAGACGACGGGCGCCAGGACTTGACCACCTCGACCTCGACGATGGTCGTCTGTGATCCGTAATGTCAGTGGAACACGCTGTCGTCAAACGTGACTTGGTTCGTCCAGACTGTGCGCGTCGGAGGGTTCGTGTACAGCTTTCCTTCAAGAGGGATCCCCAAGGAGCATTCGTTGACCCAAGCAGTGTGTGCGTCCCGCGCCCGCCGTCTGCCCAAAGGTGTAAGCTCTCTGTCAAACTCACGCTAGCCGACTATGGTGCGCTGTGACAGTCAAGGTCCGAACGTGACCGTGACCGTCCAGGACGGAGAACGGGGAATGTAAAGAGCGGACGGCAGACCCACGATAACCCACCTCATGGCGGTACATAGTCCTGATTCTGCAGTCGTGCTCAACCGTGCGGTGTCAGTGATAATCGTCGTGAATTCGTCGGTCCAACTACATCACGATTTACCAGGTAACGCCTGCTGAAACACGGACATGATGAGAGCGAGCCATTTACTGCACCGGCAGACTTGGCGGAGCCGGCTAGATGCGGGACGTCCAGCGCATAGCTTGGGAGATAGTAGTTGAAGCGGTTTGGTGGCAGGGATGTCCATCATACTTCGGCGTCGGTGGTAGACAGTTTTCAGTTTACACCAGTTGCACTGTGATATAATGAAGGCAGTGGCTACTGTGAGTGAGGCCGAAATTTTACCTCGTCCGGCGAGGACAGCGACACTGTCTGCGGTACTTCGCGGAGTCGCTAGATACCCCTATGCGCAATGTGCACCCACCAGCCTATGTGGGCAGCGCGTGCCAAATGCATAGCGATATTCAAAGCGTGTGTTCCCGAGGCAATTAGTAGACCTGAAAAACTGCATTCCGCCACCAGCACGTACGGATTTTTACCCACTAGGTCGATTGGACAAACAGCTGAAACGAAAGCGGGGTATCGATGGGTAGGTCAGGAATGCTCAACTGACCATCGGCCTTCTGCAGAAGGCGACGTTCTGCCATTCTCATCTGGCCATTTCTTGCCAATTCCTGCTCAATCGCGACGGCTTGAGCCAAGTAGCAATGTTACATAACGCGTGGGTAGGTGGGACCTGCGGCTCGCCTTCTTCATGTCCAAACTTCCCCGATAGAGTCTCGAGTGGGGGAATTGCGGAGATGGTAGCGGCATCAGGGCTGTTCTTCCGTCCCCTGCGACATTTTCACACCCACCCCCTCTACCCTTCCGAGGACTTGGCTGGGCCGGGCCTGTTCAAGTTTTTCTGACAGCGTCGCAGCCTATTGCTGATTAGGGTCCGTGCAGCCATACACCAAGCTACGAACACCACTTCAAGGTTTACATCTCTTCCCTTGTACCGTCATGCTCTCCCAGAGGCGTTCTCGTGAACGCTATCCTCAGTTAGCGAGCAACCATGTCTCCCGGCTTGCTCAGCAAGATAAAGTCCCATGGTACAAGAAACCCAACCTCCGATTCTTGTATCTCCTCATGTTCCCCGCCTGCATAAGCGTGCAGATGACCACTGGGCAAGTATTCTTACACACTTCGATAACCATCGTTGACGTATCCAAGCTTCGACGCATCCATGCTAAACGGCCTGCAAGCATCACCGTCATGGCTTGAATGTGCATCAGCCCGTAAACCAGTATTGTAGTGAGACTGACATGACGTCCAGACTATCATCACCCTCGCTCCGATTCGCTGGGTCTCATGTTTGCCGCATATCCACTCGGTGGCATGCTTGCCATTCCATTTGTCCCCTTCATTGCCGACAAATTTGGAAGACGAAATTCAATTCTGATCGGGGGCACAACTGTGCTGATTGGAGGTGCTTTACAAGGAGCTGCATTGAATTGTAGGCGACTGATGGTCTCTGGAATATTGGCATACCCTTTATGTTGAACCCACAGCTACGATGTTCATCGTTGCCCGCTTCATCATGGGATTAGGTGTCGTCCCTGCCCTTGTAGCCGCTTCCTCTCTGATTGGAGGTGTGTTGCGACTCTGTTTACTTAATGTTTGTTACACTGAGCCGTCACGAAGAACTGTCACATCCCAAGGAACGGGCAACCATAAGTTCTATCTTCACCTCCGGTTACATGATCGGTGAGTCTTAATCGTCATCCTCTGAGGGTTCACACTAATTTTACTTAGGTGCTACAATTGGGGCCGGAGTCACTCTTGCGACGTTTTCTATACCAGAAGACTGGGGATGGAGAATCCCAACTTCCCTCGAAGTATTTCCTAGTCTCCTCCAGCTGTCTTCCATCTGGTTTATCCCCGAGTCGCCTCGTTGGCTCGTCTCGAAGGGTAGAGAGGGCGAAGCATACGCTGTCTTGGTGGAATACCATGCAGAGGGTGATGAGAGCTCGGAATTCGTCAAGGCGGAGCATAATCAGATCAGGGAGACACTTGCAGAGGAACTGGAGAATGCTCAGATGAGCTGGAAGGATGTCCTTTCGACACCAGGAATGCGAAGGCGGGTCATCATCGCATCTTTCCTTGGTGTGTCTATCAAATGGAGTGGACTTGGTCTGATTTCGTGAGCTCTGCTCGCTACCCTCTGCCTAATGGATCAACCACTCAGCGCGTTTACAGATACTTCCTTTCCCCGATCCTGGACGTTATCGGAATTCACAGTAATCGAACCAAGAACATCATTAACCTAGTAAGATGTGGATGGGACCTCACTAATGGAACATTCCTCGCGTTGGTTGCGCCCAGATACCCACGGCGGAGAATGTTTTTGGTAAGTTGGATCAGTTTACTTCTAACACCATGGTATTAGGTTCTCCACAGGCATGCACTACCTCTCTCTTGGTTATCCTTATTGCATGGACCGCTGCCAGTGCAGGATATGCGCTGACTCATAATCCGATATTCTCCTACGTCGTGTTAGTGTGCGTATTAGTATTCATCATCGGTATCCGTCAATGGAAGAGGTCTAGTGCCGGTTCTCAAACTGTATCTATAGCCTTGTCTTTCTCCACAGCGCGGCGTACAATATGGGAATCAATGCCCTCACATACAGTGAGTTGGAATTCCTGGTCGTCTTATGCTACTTCTTGACCAAACGTCCAGCTTTCTTGGTGGAGCTTTTCCCCTTCCATACACGAGCAAGAGGTATTACCATCTTCCAGTGGTGGAATCGCATCGGAGGGTTTGTTACCCTGTTCGTGGATCCTATCGGAATCGATGTTGCAGGTCTGCCTCTGTTCTCCACGTTTTGATTCATGGCTTTGACCGACGAAAGGCTGGAGGTACTATCTCGTGTGAGCCGCGTTTGCTAGGCGAACATACCATCGGAGAATACAGTAGGCTGAAAGTCGGCTTCGTTCTGTAGCTATTGCGCATGGATCGGGTTTGAAGTGGCGTTCGTTTACGCCGTCTTTCCTGAAACGTCGGGACGGACGCTCGAGGAGCTAACCTTTTGTGGGTGTTACTTGTACCTTTTCGCGTGCCGAAGGTGTTTCTGCTAGTACCTAACTCACCCTATCGCCAGTGTTTGAGGGCGGGCAAGAGTCAGAAGTCCCGAGAACCGCCGAGACCGAGCCGCTGCTGCAAGAACATCGGGAGGACTAGGTCCCCCGGAAAATAATGAAGCCAGTGACCGCCGTGTTTGGCGGGGATGAACAACTTGTGGTCTCCCAGTAAGTACTTGGTGCCAAGTCTTTTGTTGTTGTTGTTGAAACCTTGCACTGGGTTTATCCGGTTTTTATCGCCCGGGCGTTGTTATGGCTCTCTATAGAGATATATACCACGCAAAAGGCTGTTCGTACGAATATGATCAGAGCATCTTCAGATCTATTGAGTGGTTTGATGTACAACGTAATGTCGAAGCTTTGACGCTTTGGTGCGATTCCTAAGCTCGAACGATTGGTTCGCCTCTGAATGGAGTTGCCGATGGATACTACTTTTTTTTTTTTTGCTAACAATGAGATCCGGACTTTTCCAGCACCAGGCGCTTCGAACCGGGGCTCGTCGTTCAACGTACCTAACCATTCCTCCGTGGTCTGAACATCTGGACACGCAGTTGTTCGTCTTTAAACTTCGACGAAGTAACCTCACGTTTACGGGAATAAAAGACGAGGACAGACGACCAAATCTTCGCCGCCGTTTGCCATGTTATATAATGGGATGGAATCCGATTCCAGTCCCAGATGCACGGGACAGGTTGTGTGACGGCGATCCCCCACCGTCTTTAATCGAGGGACCCTCTAACGACCACCGGTAGGATCCCTGAAGCCATCGAGTTGGTCTCTCGTGGAGAATGTGATTGTAGCGGTACGTACCTCCTGTAGGAAGAACCCAAGGGCGATGCCCACACACCCGTAAGAATCCGTTGATAAACCCTCCATGCGAGGTGATCGAAATCACTGGATGGCCGCGTTGTCGCGAGGCGAGTTTCGTTCAGCATCGTAAGCAGGCGAGAAAGAGGGGGGGGGGAAGAACACCTACGCTGTTCGGTATCGTGGTCAAAGATCTTGTCCAACACGTCCCTCGCCCGTCGGTCGATCTGGTCGAACGTCTCGCGATCGTCCGGCGACCACAGTTCGTCCCTCTCCGTGAACCCGTCCTCGAAGCTGTACGTCGGGAACGCGGCGTGAATGTCCGAACGCGTCCGCCGCCGGTCGCACGTGTGGACACCGTTGTGCTCGCGCATGTACTGTCCCGCAGGTGGGGGGGGGAGGGGGCAAGGCAAGTCGTGTGAGCCCGTCTCGTTAGACGACGAGCGGCGTGTCGCCCACCTCGACGATGATTGTCTTCGAACCGGAAGGAAACCAACCATCGTCAAACGTGACCTGGTTCGTCCGGATCGCGCGCGTCAGCGGGCTCGTGTATAGCTTTCCTGGGAGAGGAATCCCGACGCGGCGTTCCCTCGCCCAGGCATCGCGCGCGTTCTCCGCTTGCCGCTCGCCCAACGGCGTGAGCTTTGGATCGGCTGTTTTTTTTTTTTTTTTTTTTTTTTTTTTTTTTGAGTAGCCATTCATCCGCTTCGGTCAAATCCCATGGCCAGAGCGAGAATGGAATAGGAGACGCGACGTACGTCCCCAGACGATCTCGCCATCGCCATTCAGCTTTGCCCAATATCTAATATTCGATGGATCCGCATCAGAGAATAAGCAACGAGAGGGAGCACGTTCTCTCGCCCGGGAAGTAAACACGCACTCGACCCATGCCTGGAGACGTCATACAAAGACGCGCGTATACACGAGCACCCCCGACATTGCAAAAACTGAGCCCCATAAACCAGAAAAGTCCAGCGACGCACGCTCACCTTGCCGCCATACTTCGCCTCGCCCACATTGTCTGGAGATGCCAGCACGCTCAACGGCACGGAAGCAGAGGCCAGAGAGTGAGAGACGAAAGAAAAGAAAAGACGTACGATAGCCCTCTCCGTGTCGGCCTAGAAAAAAGACCTTGACCTGAACCCCCGGTCCGGCGGTCGCGTTCAGTCGCGCAATGTGTGCGACAAACGTCGACCACCTGTCGTCCCGCTCGTCGATCAAACCGAATCTGGGCAACACCTACCCAGAGACCAAAAAAAGGAAGGAATGTTTAGTTTCTTTGGTTCACCCAGAACATGCTCGGCCCCGCAGAATGCGATGATCGGGTAAAACCAACTCACAGCCTAGAGAATAGTACAGGACGTTCAATATCAGCTTGATAACCATGTGGATTCCAATGGTTACAGTAGTCGTGCATACCTCGGCGGTTTTAGTAGACGGTGCCAGGCTCGTGTCATCCTGAACGAAGATCCCAGGTACTGTCTACCATGATGTGTCGGCATGAGAAGCCGCAAACTAATCTGAACTGCAACGTATTTGACTGACCGTGTATACTCGTGTGCTCATAGTTGTCGATAATTCGATCGTTTGAACTATATTACTGGGTTTATCCGCCCGCGGTTTTTGAGCGAAGTCGGGTTTCTCTACCGTGAAGACACACTTTGAGAGGGACAAAGTAGATAATCATGATAATGATCACCAAAACAACGCTCGCGGCCCACCGGCCCGCTGGACCACTGTACTCCGAGAACCCAAGGAACTTAGTTATAGAACCATATCGCAAAGACATCTGACAAGTATAATTTTATCGGCTCCTCAACCCCTGCTTCACAATTCAAACTTGATCCGATGGTACAACTCTGACCCCATCCGCATCGCCTCGA
This sequence comes from Boletellus deceptivus, assembly GCA_038090195.1. NCBI lineage: Eukaryota > Fungi > Basidiomycota > Agaricomycetes > Boletales > Boletaceae > Boletellus > Boletellus deceptivus. The sequence continues at coordinate 6,961 of JBBPMG010000035.1, forward strand.
TGCTCTCAAACTGCGCCTCTTCCCCGTGATGATCAAAGATATGGACTGGAGCATACTCAAACGGTGCTGGTGGCTTTGAGATGCAATGCGCTGGCCGCACACCGTAATCTTCGAACGAAAATGAATCTCCCGGATTCGAGGGCGTTTGGAGGAGGATGGCGTTGGTAGAGTCGATTGAAACGTCGTAATCAAAGTAGTTGAGTGGCGTCAAGAGGAAGCTATGGAACTCAATGGTCGGGTCATGTTTCGAATGGACGCGGTGCTCACCTCGTCGCAGCAGTGTTTGTTCGCGTGTTAGGTGCATCCTCAGATTGTGGCTGCAGGACCAATCCAGTTTAGCTTCGTCTAGGAAAATGGCAAAGGAGATGTCTCACGAGGTGGTGCATTCCAACATTGATCCAAGCAACCAAATCCTCTTGAGTGATACTCTCTCCATCGAAAAAGTTGTGAAAATCGACAGGTGGCGCGCCGGGCAAGTTGAAGTTCCACACACTGCTCGAAGATGGCTCGGTTTCCTTGCGGCGGGAAACTGCAAGGTTATATCGTGCCCAGTTGGCATTCTTAAGGAGGCGCTTGGAGCCTACGACAGTCTGTGATGACGGTCAATCGCCTGTAGGGTATGCCAAAGACGGTGCTTACGCCATAGATGGGTGAATACCCAGGATGGATGGCATAACCTCTGACCGTGCCCCATTTATTTTTCTCTCCTTGGTTGACGATAGCGTATCCTCCTTGGAAATTACCGGGGTACTTGAGCAGCGCGTCGTCTTCGTTAGTGATATATTCACGACGAATGGTTTGTTGAACGACTTCGTTGCCCCAATCGTCATCGAACCAGGGTTGAGTCACGACTTCTTGTTTCGTCGTCGTTTTTAAGAGGGAGTTAGCAGTCCCCACGACGTCAAGATCGACCTATTGTGAAGGATGAGTGACCCCTTGTGTGTTGTTCCATTATAACCGACCTTGTAATTGATGACATGATCATGTAGGCTTCCCACTGAAAAAGAGAAATGGGTTAGTGGTAGTCTAGGAATGCCCGGATCACACACTGGTGGTTTCCCAGATGCGAGCACCGTAAGGCTGTTGATCGGCGTCCCAGTATGCTGCCTGAAGATAGCCCGATGCTGATATGCGAACTTCAATGGACCCATCCAAGTGGAAAATATAGTCAAACTGAGGTCCCATCAGCCAAAGGACTCCTGTTCTTTCAACATCAATCATTTACCACTAGGAGGCAAGTAAAAGGTCAATCATTGCTGGAATGACTGGTGAGACTGCACTTACGATAGTCATAGCTATATGAAACAACGTTGGTGAGTTTCTAGTTCGCAGAGTATATCCGCGGTGAACGCACTTTCCGAGGGTCGCGATGCTTCTGATCACGAGCTGGTACCCCTTCACGGCACCAAATTCGTCCTTATCGTATCCCAAATGCCTCGTAAGCGGTCGCTCACTGTCGTGCTCGAATATGCAGATGGCACGGTCTCTTGACAAAATGCCTGTCAAACCAAACGTAGTAGCGGGCAAGTAAACCGCCTCGTGAGGGCAATCGTATCCAGGAAGCATATCCCGAACGGAGTGACCCATTCCAAAGTATCGATCTAGCCAAGCCGTTGATGGCTGGAATGGGTCGTTCCCAGCTGTATGCGTTCATTATCTTGAGTATTGCGTGAGAGTAAAGTAGAAACGACGGACCGTACTGAGCGAGCGCATCTTGTGGCCTAAGCTGAGAGTACATTGGATAACGGCAGGCCAGGACCAAGGAATAAACACACCTCGTAAACAATCCTCTCGTTTTGAAAACGAATGTCCCATAGACTAAGGCCCATATCCCTATCGAAACCAAGGTACACGCCCCAGCCCATCCAACTAACATATTGCTGTTCGCGATCGACTCTAAACCTCAAACCCGCAAAGGAGACGGAGCGTGGACCAGGGAGGTGATCCAAATCACGCTGTGCTCCGACGCGCTTTCTGGTGCTCCAAGAAAAGTCCGTGTCCTCCCTAACAGGGAGTGGGATACGCTTTAGTGTGCCATTGCGAAGTGCTTCCAGGAACGATTCAGCGCTATCAAATACTTGATGGTTATACACGACCTAAGACCACCAAATGAGTTCATTCTATCGCATACAAGTAGGTGCCAACCTTTAGTGACTTCCATTGAGAAGAGTCCGTGCCGCTCACGTCGACGTACTGATAAAGATTCAGAGGGTGCAAAAAGGGCCCTGGGACATTGCGACGCCAACCGATCCACAGGCGCCGAAAAGAACCATCGAAGCTAAAAGGACCAGCACCTGCAGCAACGAGCGTGTCGTTTGGAAGCCCAGCGGCCTGACCACCGAATAGCTCCTTTTTTTACATGTCAATCACGATATAAGAGGCACAGGTCGTACGGAACGCACTTGGAATGCTTCAGCCAAAGGGGCGGCCACAATAGAATATACCTCAGGTGACGACCAGTCACGAGTGTCGAATGAGCGAGCATTGTAGGGAATAGGATCTATGTGATAGATATCGGTCAAGGGAGACAAGCTTGTATGTGGGCCAATAGGAAGTGGCCCAACAAGGTAGTTCTTCACGACGGGTTCGTGAGCTGCTCCGTGGTGAATGACCACGCGGGCAAACCTTGGGGGGAGGCTGAGCGGGGAAGGAGAGGAGAGATAATCGAGGACTACAGCTTTGGATGGATAGTATGCTTCGATGATATAGAGGTGGTTATCGGACGAAACGGCAATGTCGCCTAGAGTGAGATTGAGGCCCCGTTCGGGGGCAAAGAGCCAGTCCTGAATTTGCACGATCTCAGGGATGGTGAGTGAGGACCATGGATTCACGGGGGCAGGCGGCGATGCGGCTGGCACAGTGCTTGGCGCGCATTGTCCGACCGAATCTGCACTGTGATGCGATCCAGGGGGTGGTGGGCGGTGATGATCAGATAAGAAGTACGAGCCGGACTTGGTGAGCAACAGTGCCACCAACGCCAGGAAGACCAGGCCAGAGACGAGGCGGAACTTGGGCACGGACGAGGACGTCCTATTGGCGGAAACGGGTTTCAGCAGCTCGTATCCGCCGCCAGACATGGTGGCCGCAGATGAAGAAGTTACGTCGGAACCCGGAGAGCTTAAGTACCCGTCGAAGACTTGGCGCCTAACTGTTTGCACCTATCTCAAACGGGGATCGCGCGATGTCTTGAACCGGGTGTCAGAGTGTGGACAGGGGATGGAAGCAGCCACGTTACCCTCGCAAGTTCGAGATCGGCTGCGAATACAGTATTTGCGCCTGCCAGGATTCACACGATGGGGAGCTGGGCCCGTCCAGCCGCAGGCAAGGCGGTGTCGAGGTGCATGGCCCGAGCGTGATGGCTATATACATGTTCCCTCGGGTCGCTCTGGTTTCGAGTCGGTTTGAGCTGGTGTGATCCAAACTCCGCGCGGAAGCACCCTTGGACATGAGCGACACCGAGCCCGCCTCGCCCGCCCTCGTCGCGAGAGAAAAGGCCAGCCCTTGCCCGCCCGAGTCCGCCACGGCTCCTGACCGCCCTCACAGACTGCCCCGTTTCTCATCCGGACGTTTGTCAAGGTCGGCGCCTTCCACCGCCTTGCGCTGTTCGAGGAGAGCACGCTCCCAACCGCCGACGAGCATCAGCTCTTCACCTGGTATGTCGTCGTGTTGCACGACGCGTCTATTTGTCCAAGCCTACCTCCAGGAAAGATGCCACGCTGCGCGAAGTGTTGACCACCCTTCGCAATGCTGCTCCCCAGATCCCAGAGTTCCGACACCCTCTCGCCCGCTACTCCTTCCGAGCGATCTACGCCGACGGCGCCAACAAGGGTCGCTTTGCACAAAAGGAACTCGGCATAGTTTACTCGCGTGACATCCTTGGGGAGCCGGGCACGCTCGAATCGCCTGCGCCGCGGCTGTTGGAGGACACGGACGGCGAACACCGTGCACCAACAGAACGTGAAAAGGAAGAGAGGACACTCGAGGAACTGCGCTTTGTCCCCGGGGATTACCTGTGTGTCTCTATCATGCTGCCAAAAAGTGCCGCTCCCAGTGCACTGCTCGGAGACGCGGCTCCCAAGCAGACTCAGCCCAACGGCTGGCGCGCTGGTCCATCCGGTCCACCTGGTCGCGCGAGCGACGGTGGATGGGGTGGTGGTGCACATCCACCTCCTTCGGGTCGTGGTGGGGGGCATTGGCGGGGTGATTCGAATCCCCCGCCCCCTGGCAGTGGACGCGGTCGCGGAGGAAGAGTGGGCGATTTCGCAGGCAGGGACCGCGATTTCGACCGCGCACGCGAGCACGAGAGGCGTCCCCCGCGAAGGGACTCACCACCTCACCGAGGAGGACGTGGCGAACGAGGCGGGAGGCGGTCACCGTCGTACTCGCGATCGCGAAGCCCACCGCGACGGAGAGCCTCGCGGTACGACTGAACGCGCTGTCTTTTTTCTTTGCCCGTATGAGATTGTGTTGTGTAGTGTCGGCAATGAACACCAATTGGACGCGTAGCCGTCGCGCGTTCCACGACCAGAGCGAACGGAGCGCCATCGGAAACTGCTCAACGTGGCACGGGCGCAGTGCTGGCAATCGCGATGGGCTCCAGCTCCTCCAAACCCGAGTACCCGTTCCCCGTCCCTGTCCCTGCCCGGTACCACTCACCCCATTCCTCGAAGCTGAGCAGGTGGTCGTCGCTCTCCATGAGAAGAAGCAGAAAGGGCAAGGATCGCGAAAAGTACGACGATTTCATCGTCCCCAAATTCCCTGCCGCTCCCTATGGACTCCCCTATCAGCCCTGTGCGTCTGCTCTCCGTCTCGCTCGTTCGTACTTGCCCGTTGACCGAGCGCAGACCAATCTGCCTTTCCTACGTATTATGCTCCCGTCCAGATGGCCGTCCTCCAGCCCTATGGCATCCAGCAGCCCGTCCTCGCCGTGCCCCAGGCCTACATGCCCATGGCGACGTATGCCGCTGCACCCGTACAACCCGCGCTCGCAGCGCCAGTCCAGCCCGCGCCAGTCGGGCAGATGCCTGTCCCCACAGCGCCCGCGCCCATGCCTGCACCCGCACCCGCCCCCACCTCTGCGCCTATGCCTGTCCCCGCCCCCGCACCACCCCGCACCCCAGCACGGATGCCCCAGCCCCAGCCGGCCTACGAGGCACCCCCCCAGGGCCCGGTGATCCCACCCCCACCCGCCTTCGCCGGTCCTGTCATCCCGCCACCCGCCATCGCCCGCTCCGAACCGCGCTCGGTCGACTCGATGCGCCCTCGCTTCACTGGCTTTTACCGCCCCACCGATCTCCCCCCGCCCGTCGTCGAGCCCGAGCCAGAGCCCGAGTCCATGCCCGAGCCCGCCATCGCCGGTCGACCGGGCCGAACACCCTTTCGCTCCTCGGTGCCGATGTCGATGCCGACGCCGACCCCCGCGCCGGCGCACATGCCCGTGCCGGGCAACCCGCTCCCGCCCCCGCCCGTAGACGTGTGGCGCGCCTCGCCGTACCGACAGGTCCTCGCGAACCTCCCGACGGACGTATCGACCATGCTGGACATCCAGTCTGGCACCGCCGTACTCCCTGCCGGCGCAGAGCCAATGCGGTCCTCGTCCCTCCTGGGCGGGCTCTTTGGTCCGAGCTCGAGCAGGGACAAGGGCAAGGGCCCACTCAGGGGACTCTTCCGATCGCGGAGCACCTCTGTGCACGACGCCGGGTCCAGCAGCGGCAGCCGACACGGACACAGCCGTTCGCAGACGATGACCTCGATCGTCATTCCGCCCACGGCCCCACCCCCCGCCCCTGGCACATCGGCGATGCCCGTCCCCACGCAGGGCCCGCCGATCAAGTTTGATCACACGGGCGACTTTGCCGGGTTTGTGAACCACTCGAACCACCGTGTGCTGTACAAGAACAAGATGTACCCGACTGCGTTGCATCTGCTCGAAGCAATGAAGTTTGCCCACAGACCGGACCTGCAGGAACGCGTACGGACGTGCAAGGACGTGCATGACATGTACCCGCTCTCTGCAAGTTTACAGGAGCATGTTCGATCGGATTGGGGGCACGTGTTCTTGCAGATCGTGCGTGCCTCTTTCTTTTTTCAAGGACATGGCTGAGGGAGGATTCCCAGATGGAAGACGTGCTGTATCTCAAGTTTAAACAACATCCGACCTTGCGCACGTTGCTCCTACAGACGGGGCTAGTGGACATCATCTACAAGGACGAGAATTCGTATTGGGGTGAAGGTCCCCTCGGTGAAGGTGCCAACCAACTTGGCAAAGCACTCGTTCGTGTCAGGGAACGACTACGACAGGAAGGTGAGAGATAACGAAAAAAAGGCAGTGGTTAGGAAAACGTGTTGATCACGACAGGCACGACTCTTGTACATGTCCTCTGGCACACCCCACGCGCACAATTGTTCACATATGCACTACTCTACTATACCTTTTGTTGTTCGTCGTTATCGTGTTGCTTTCGTCTAGGGTTAGAATTTCAGGACTTGCGTGCCCGTTTCCCCGGTCTGTGCTCGCGGGTGGTCAAAGTGTGGGTCGGCAGTTCTCCAGTGCCGCCTTCGAGCGCTCTCTCGACGGCCTGTCTCCGCACCTTTTCGGGCACCTTCTCCCAGTACAATTCTTCCTTCTTTCCCTGAACCATTTCCACCACGATCGGCTTATCGTTCCCAATGGGCGTACGACCCAGCGTGTCCAGCCCATCCGCCTGAGCTATATCCCGTGCACCAAAGAACACCATCAAACGCGCCGCGTGGTACGACGACGCAAGACGAAGGAAACACTGACGGAGACTTCAGTACGCCACTCAAGCACCAGGACCGCTTGGCACGATCCAAACGACGCACCGTATCCATGCCCTTAGTAAAATCGACATAGTCGAGACCCGCATCATCGAACCGTGCTTGTGCGTGCGTGGACGTTTGTGAGGCCAGGCCAGCGTCGTCGTCGTCGTCTTCCTCCTCAAACGCGCGCCCAAAGAGCGCCCGCAGCGTGGTCTTGTTCGTGTCCGGGTGGACGTTACGCACAAAGACGAGACAGTCAAACGGGTACGACGACGTGACAGTCGTCCGTCTCGGCACTCCTGATTCCTCGTCCGGTCGCTGTCGTCCTTCGTCTCTGGTGGCCCCGGTCGTGTCTTGGTGCACCTTGGCGTGGGAGGCGTCCGCGTGCGTCGAGATCTCGTCTACGAGGGACTGCTTGTAGAGTAGGTACTCTTCGTTGAAGGCGTCCCAGCGCGCCTTGGAGATGGCGCGCGCCCCGTACTTGTATGCCTCTTTCGCGATCTCTAGCGAGGCCTCGTCCCCGTCGTCAGCAGGGTCAGGAAACACGTCACGGCGTTTCCAGGGCCACGCACGAAGAAGCGCCTCGGCGTGCTGTACAGCCGAAAGGGTGACGAGGGCATAGCCTTTGCACTTGGAGGCATCTCCGGGCTGGTCAAGGTAGTGAGGGGGGAGGGCGACGTTTTGGACGCAGGAGAAACATGGTGGTGCGGTGTCTCTCTGGGTTGCCAACGAGAGAAGCACGTCAACGAACCGGACGATGCTTCCGACAGTGCGGTGTGACGGCGGTATGCCTTCCTAGTTGGTAAAGAACGACAAACGGGAATATATAAAAAATGGACGGAGAGAATCAGTAAATATGTCGACTACGAGACGACACGGGAGATAAACCATGTAAATCGTCACGTTGTCCCATCGTGCGCGCGTCCATCCGCACGAGGAACGATCGCGCAGCGACGACCAGTCTTTCCGGCGTACTTCGTACCCGCCTACGTCCTTCTTGCGCGAGGTTTTCCCGGTGCCGTACCAGACGGACGAGGAGGACGGGATGCGCATCCGAACCTCGAGGACGTGGCTCGCGTGCGTGCGAAGGGCTTTGACGACCTCCGTTTCGGACGGTTCGGACGGGGCGCCATCCACAGGTGGGAGCGAACCTCGCAACGGGGCTCGACGACGGAGGTAGTTGATAGGTACGACTAAACGACGCGCGCAGGTCACTCGGATGGTAAAAGACGACGCGAAACAGTAGGATGGGGACATACACCCAGCCCCATCGGGAGACGCCTCGTCGTTCAGACACGCGTCAAGCTTGCGGCGCAGGTCGGAGTCGAGCCAGATGTTGTAGTCGGAGAGCGCGAGTGCGACGAGGGTGGCCATGTCCTGCGCGAGGGCGGACTGCTTCGCATGGGCTGATTCGATGGCCTTGTCCTTGCCCTTGCCCTTGCCCTTGCCAGGCAACGAGGGCTCGAGGTCAGCATCGTCTTCATCGTCCTCGTCTCCTTCGCGTTCGGAGTCGGTGGTAGGCTCGGGTGACGGAGACCGGGATGGAGGGAACGTGGAGATGCCTTGCCATGGCTTTGCGTGCTTGGAGACGATGCGCGGAACAAACGCAAAGGAAGCCGCCATCGCTCAACGAGTTGTCGTCGACATGCATCACACAGGCCACGAAATACAACCACACGGGACCAACACCGATGCGAGGGCCTGTACATGCCCATTGCTACGTCTGGGCGCACGTACCCCCCTCCTGATCTACTAAACAAGGCTGGATAGAGTACAGGTGGCCGGCCGCGACCGTTTGACTTGGGATGGGCACCCACATGCGATTCGGTCCTCAGCCGTGCGAGTCGAACCAGCTGGAAATCCAGCGCGAACGCCGTCGAGCGAGCACGCCCCCCTCCCCCTCTCGGGGTCCGGGCCCGTTCGATGTATGCAAGGCCTGGTATAGCTAACCAGGCGAATTTGTTGGCACCCGTGCTCCCCCAAGTCAGGCATGACCGTTGGGCCATCCCGATTCACGTACACGATGGTGTCCACTCTTGCGGCCATCCGAGCCGGAGTCGGGATGCACACGCTCCGAGGCATACTTGCTTACGCACGCACCTTTCTATAGGAAGAACCAAGGCTCACTCGTATGTTCATCAATCACTTGGGCGGGTTTATTGGCGGTTACGCTGGGTAAGCGGCCATCTCACTGATCATGTACTTAGCGATCGCGATCCTCCCTACGAGCATTCGCACAGCGCAGCTCGGGGCCTAGGGATCTCTGGAAACTTTCTCGCCCTCGTCTTCATACACTACGGAGATATCAGCGACAGGATGTCAACGGCAGAGACACCAACACCCACAGAATGTCAGCTCCTCAAGGGTCCGACCCGACGTCTCTGGAAACACGAAGTAGACAAACACGACTTGAAAGGCGTTCCACACACAATAGCTAAGTCAACTTTCAGCACCCGTCCATGTTCGAGGAACAACATTGGCCGTTGACGGGCAGCTCACATGATATAGTATTTCCAGCCTATCGTCGATCAGAGTCAGCAAGAATCGAACGCGCAAGGTGGAGAACGTACCCAAGTTGTCAATTCCAATGGGATCCAAAAACAGGGTGATGACCCCCGAAATGCGACTCCAACACTGGAGGATGGCGATACCCCTCGCTCGCATATGGAATGGGAAGAGCTCGACCACGAAAGCTGTTCGTCTAGTCAGGAAGCAGTTCGGGAGGGTAGCAGACGCCCCAAGCTCACTATATATCAGGGCATTGAATCCTACGCTGTGCGCTGGACTATACAAAAAGATGAATCTGTAAACCACGTGGTGAGAACGTGAAGGCTGCGCTCTTCAAGGAACAGCAGCACCCACACTAGCACTAGTTGAGAAGAGATTAGACTGTGCGTCAGCGCGTATTCCGCACTGGCTATCGTCCAGGCGGTAAAAATAATAAACAGCGAGATTGTACCCGCCTAAGGAGTGCTCAGTAGAGCGACACCAGAAGTAGTCTTGCTTAATCTCACCAGATACATTGTTCGTCGCGGATATCGGGGCGCGGTCAAGGCAAGAAAGGTACCGTTGATGAAGTCCCAGGCAGTCTTGGCGAGGTTAATAATGTTTTTCTTCCGGTTATTGTGGATACCGATGGTACCCAGGATTGGGGACAGAAAGTATCTGCGAGCATACTGTCCAGATGATCCGGTAAAGAGCGGAAGAGGATAGCGCACAAAACCAGTCCATTTCCACTCCATTTGATGGACAGACCGAGGAAAGTTGCGATGGCGACCCGCTTTCGCATCCCTGGCGTCTTAAATATTTCCTTCCAGCTCATTTTAGCACTCTTCAGTTCTCCTTTGATCGTCTGCTCGATCTGGGTATACTCTGCCTTGACGAATTCCGAGTCCTCGTCACCCTCTGCATGGTATTTCACCAGAATAGCGTACGCTTCATCGCCTCTACCTTTCGAGATAAGCCAGCGAGGTGATTCTGGGAGGAACCAGGTGAAAGCGATTTGAACCAAGCTTGGAACGATTTGAAGGAGTGAAGGTATCCTCCATCCCCAGTTACTATGCATGGCAAATGTCCCAAACGTCACTCCAGCGGCAAGTAGGGAACCTAGGTAAGATAAACGCGGTGCCCCGCCAAAGGCTCACGATCGCGATTTACTGACCGATAAAGTAGGATGAGTTGAAGAGGGCACTCATCACAGGTCGTTCTTTGGGGTGCGACAACTCTATCCTCACTTTTATTACCAGCCAAGAGTAATGCATCGAGAACTTATCGCACCTCCGATCAAGGCAGCACCAGCAACGATGTCGCAGATGACTCCCAGACCAAGAACGAAGCGAGCGGCGACAAACGTCGCGACTATAAAAATAGACGAGGGAGATCTTTTGCAATCGTATCAGCAACTTACAGTTCCGAGCAATGCACTGCAAAACCCCCCCTACGACCATCACGACACTTGCGAACAGCATCGAATAACGACGCCCAAGCTTATCGGCGACGTAGGGCACGAACGGGACGGTGATAATGGCACCGACAGAGTACATAGCAGCCATGAGACCCAATGATGCAGAATGAGGATGATGATAAACTGGCTTGGAATTCAATCCTGTTTATTGCCAGCTATGGCAGCAACTCACATGAAAGCCATGATGAGACAGCTTGCAGACCGTTCATCATCGATGCATCAAACCTTCCTCCTCGTCAGTACATGGTCTGTAAGGGCTCGAAGCACTTACCCGCTTGTAATTTGCACACCAAAACAGGTTGGGAACATTACAAAATATAGCATTCGCAGATTGGGTTTTCTGTACCACGGAACCTTGTCTTGCCAGGTGAGTCGAGAAATGATCGCATCGTAACTCTTGTTCTCTTCGTCGCTTTTGGGTGGATCCATCTCAAGGACGATAGCGCAACCGCAGGGAACCTAGAGGACACATTTTATATTTGTACCTTGGTGCCTCGGCAGAATTCCAGGGCGAGACACAAGAGCAACGCCCCAAAACAGCGGGCACCGTTCCACGAGTTTGCTATTCGTGTGTCAGCGGGCAGACCTGACCAAAATAACCCCGTTATCAGATAACCGAATCTCCGTATCAGATAATTTTATCTCCGCTATCAGATAAAAACCAACCTGGTATTTTTAGCTATTGCGACTCGCAGTGCCCGGGATGGTCGAACAAAACGAGAATTCTCGTCTTGTTCGACCATCCTGAGCGCCACTCTGAGTACAATTCGTGTCTATAAGCAGAGCGCGCACTACAGCGGATTCCTAAGCAGCACCAATGAATAAAGCATGAGCGACGTGACACCGTTTCTTTCCCCTTTCCTCTCCCGAGCTAAGCGGGGTTCCGTCTTACGCTTCGGATTTAGTCGGCCCTCACATCTGATGAGAAAAAATGTCGTGGAAACTGAGCCAGAGATTGACCAGTTCATCGAGATGGCCAACATCACCTGGTCGTGTGGTAGTCTGGGAAGGCACCAAAATGCTTTATTGGGAACACCCCTCATTAGGAATCCATATCATGTGGAAGGCGAGGCTTTTTGTGAGCCATTCTTGAACACTCTCCCACAAAAACAACAGATTATGGTTCACGTCCTGTGTGCGGAGCCTGAGTGGCGATATGAATTCACTTGGCCAACCATAAATCTGTTTAATGGGAGCGTGTTCGCCTCCCAGAAAGACGGACGCTCCCTCTATCCGCGAATGATATTTTAGAGCCTCGTTCTGGCTGGTGGTAAACACAGGCCCCATGTAGCGTTCTACAAATACTGCAAGAGCAGTGAGCATGATAGTTAGGATGTCAAAGAGACCAGACAATTGAGTGATGCTCCGATTGCAAATTACGGCCGTCATCCAGCTGTTTGGTATGACGGTATGACGTCGCAGGGCGGTTATAGCACTGAAACACTCGCTGCGAGCGAATTGCCCCGGAGGTTTGTTGAGCGGAAACACAGCCCGAATGCCATACTGCAGCCGTCGAGCGTGCTTGGTGTCGTCCTGCGTACTCTCAACAAAAGGGCTTCGACTAACCTATAGTCCATACTCGGCAAGTAACCCTTCCTGCTGGTGCGGCCAGTATCGGCGCTACGAGTGCGCTTTCGGGGGAACCTGGCGTCTCCGAATAGGCTTGACGTTGGTGTAGTCGAACATGTGGACTGTCACGTGCCAGTGATTGGACCGCCTCGTGACCACCTAGCATGAACGCCAGTCACCATGCGGCTTCAGGCACCTGAAGCGTACAACTCGGGTGAGCTCTTTCTGGGCTAGTTCTACGACTTCGCGTCCGCCATGTCGCTCGCCCCTCCTGAGCGTTCAGGTCGCTTTTCCGAGGTGAAGAAAAATGACGACTTTTCAGACACCGGCCCATCACCCGAGACTGATACGTCTACGGTCCTTATCGCGGCGGTGGGGAGAAGCGAGCCTGTAGTTACCAGGAGAGAGCTCTGGAGCTACTATCGTGCGTCGTCACCTCCCGAATTATGTGCTCTCTGTTATCGAGGCCACACATAGTTTATTATAATGGCGATAATGTAAGGCCATGCTTTATTTCGTGCGATTGCCCGCATTCCCCACATTCCCCAGGGTGTTGGTCCCCTTGGTTACACCCAGACATTATTCCAAAGTCTTGCCACTGCCGCTGGCTACGACCCAACTGTTGGACCTGGCTCCTCCTGTCTGTCTAATACCACCTCGGGCCAATGTGTCCTCCCTTGGATGGGTGGCACGAAATCTGTCGCAAGCATTGTCCTTGTTGCAAATGGGATCAGCTTCGCCATCATGACAGCTATCTTCACGACCATTGGCTCCGCTGGCGACTATGGGACCTTTGGTCGCTGGCTCCTGTTGACCGTCACACTCATCTGTTGGGCTGCACAGTATGCGTGCATGGCGCTTACGTGTATGTTCTGCTTTGATGTTGGTTTACTTGTGTCGTTGAAGGATGTCATTCAGCCCCGGATCGGTGGAGGCTCGCAATGGTACTTTATATCATTGGATTCGTATCCTATGGTGCAACACTTGTTTTCTATGCGGCTGCATTTCCGCGTCTTGCACGGAATACCGCCCGCATGCGTTATCTACGTGAAATGTATGAGAACAATGAGCTTCCTGTTGAAGAATACGAAAGAGAGGAGTCGCTTGAGAAGAACAGGATTAGCAATATATCCACGGTGAGTACAGGGACATGTTTGATCCTTGACCGTGCTCATTCCTGCGCACCAGGTTCACAGTAATGTTGGCTACGTCGTCACATACCTTCTAAACTTGGCGCTACTTCTTCCACCAAAAACGGCCCAGGACCCTATGGTTGATAACTATACGATAGCTTTGTGCATTGACCTCCCTCGTCAAATAGATTTATCGCTTAATGTGCATTAGGGATAACTCTTACTGGGTTCTACTTGGGATTTGGTGGTGTATGCGTTCGTCGTTGAAAATAGCTCATACACAATTGACCACATTCTAGTCATATACCAAGCACCCCGCCTTGGTCCTCCCCTACCCAAGGGGGAGAATTACCTTACTATCGGGTGGAAGCAGGTAACCCAACGACCTCGCTTCGTATGCCGTAGGGCGTTTATATTCAGCTCAGATCTGGGAAGCTGTCAAGACTTACAAATACCTCCCATATACCTTTGTGTATCTCTTCTCGTATTTCCTCTTGGCAGATGCTAGTACACGTTTCTTTGAACTCGTTTATTGGGCTGACGTCCACCCTTAGGGACTCAATACCACTGGCACTCTGGTGTCTATTTGCCAGAATGACAAATTCAGTTTCTCGTTCCTGCAGAACACGTATCTTGGATTGTCGCAAGCCATCACCTCAACAATAAGCACTCTCGGATTCTGGTACATCCAGCGCTACTGGAAGATCAGCACCAAAAAAATGGTTCGCTCGTTGAATACCATATGTTTCAGACAGTCCTGACCGCTACCGTAGTTTGTCGTTACCAATATCGTCACGATTCTGATCCCACTGTGGGGTATGATTGGCATATGGACCAACAGACTGGGGTAGGTAGCAAAATGCATCTTTCTTACGTCTAGGTACATGACGAGACCATATTCAAGGTTCCACAATATCTGGGAGTTCTGGTGAGAACGCTTTAATAGCATCTCTGAGCCTTCGCTGATTAGATGCAGGGCTTACAATGTTGTGTTCGGTCTATTCCAGGCACCGTACTACGCCTTCTCGCAAACAATGATGGCCGAACTGTGTCCCCCTGGGTTTGATAATATGGTACGTCATCTGCCTCTCACAGGGAATCGATTGTTTAACGATTTGCTCGTGTGCAGTTCTTTGGCCTGTTTGGTCTCTCCAATCGTGCTTCATCCATGGTTGGCCCTTACGTTGTGCAGGCGATCATTGACAGGACGCAAGATAACTGGAAAGGGTTCCCTTTCCTATTTGCGATCTGCACGGCTGCATCTCTGGTGATATGGTTCGGAGTTGACGTCACCAAAGGGAGGCGGGATGCTGTGAGATGGGCAGCGGCACGGCGCGATTGATTTCCAATTGCTCGTGGTAAAGGTAATTGTCCTTCCTATAGTGAATATGTTGATTACCTTATTACGTGGAGTGCTACCAATGACAAGAGCTTGCTAGGACGCAAGACATGCCGCAGGGAATACTCATGGGTGATCTTGATGTAAAAGGAATCATTACATTGAGTAGAGGATGGCCTTACACACAAACCTGCCGCAGCAAGCCTCGGTCATGTTCTGTTACATCGAAAAAAGGAGAGATAAAATAACATCGATTCCTATCATACACCACCTCCAAAGCCATGATGTGCATCTTTACCCCCTCCTCCATTTACCTCTTCCCAAATCCCTGCTGGGTTGTCCGGATCCGCCTCCACCCCTATGTTCTGATCCTGCCTACAGTCGTTGCCGGTGAATACAATTGCAGAGAGGACCATATTGTCGGATTGCCGTGATACACCAAAACTGGTGTCACCTCGCCAACGGTCACGATGGCTGCAGTCGTACAGCTCACGTACCCGGAGGATGAACCGGGGAGTCAAGGTGGATATGGTTATATAGCAGACCAAGTCCATGATGACAACAGAAGTCCTTGCTGACGTGAGCTGAATCCGGACTACACCAGCAGCCTTGTAAAGTACATTCCTGAAAGGTTAGGGAGAGAAGATAGTTTACAAGATTGATGTGCATGTGCATGTGGAAAAGGGATTGTAAGGAATGCAGACAGAAGACAGGGAAAATATAGGACATACACAAGGAAGTAAGAGGTACCATATCCCATAAGTAGTTGGAAGTACTGGTTAGGCTGCCACCACTTGGTTGTTGGATGCATTTCCCTTGACTGCTTCAGGATTTGGATCATAGTAAGAACTAGAAGTATAATGCCAAGAGTAGACCTTATGATAATAGAAGCTATGTCAGGCTGGAGCACATTATTGCTCAGTGAGACTTCACAAGATGAGAGGTTGGCAACTTGGACTGTGGCAACTAACACATAAATAAAATACAGTTGTAAGAATGCATGAAATTGAGCTTGGGACATACCTGAAAGGTAGGTTGGGTCAGTGAAAATGCCTGTAAAAACAAGAAAAATGATGGCTAATGGTATGTAAATAGATAGAAGGAAATATAGGATCTTCTTGGATTGGCCCCATACAACATAAACCCATGTGACTCCTATTGCTGCAAATGAAATAATTGTCAAAATGCAGGATGAAATCAAAAGATGCTGACTCACCATCAGCAGCAATAATGATAAAGTGAAGTACCTTGAGGATATTTTATATTATCATGTAGAGGGGAAAAATAGTGCACTTACACCTATGAATCTGTTAGCATGTCTTTTGGGCAGAAACAGGGACATACATCTGTTAAGACACAATTAGAATAGTAGAGAAAATGTGTGGAGAAAACTAACTTTAACAGAACTGGTTAGAAAGGTACTACCATCTGCAAGTATGCCACATTAGTTTAACCAGCTGCCAATTCAACTCGAGAGAACATACAAAGGCCACCAAGACTTGGCCAACATTCATTGTTAAAATTCAATGTGAATTACAGCAAGCAGAGACTTACATAGCCCAACAAAGGCCAACATAACGAACCTATAGATTCATCAATTCAAGCCACATGCAATGGAGTGACATGTGAAGATTTATACACACTATAACAAATATGATAGATATCCAGGACCATGGTCTCCGCTATGGGACTGTTAGTGGCCACGCTTGCTCGATAACCATTGCACGATTACCCAGACATAGATTATCTTCAAGTATTGTCAGCAATGAATTGTGGTTGGAAAATAAAATATGTAACATACTTCTCTTCCAAGGGTGAGAACTGCAGTGGTAAGATTATTTCAGTTTGAAACCACGATGGTTACACGGATAACACTCACAGTAATCATATACGACAGTAGTCACGACAACAACTGTGTCAGTCTGTGAGATCAAGCGATGATCCACCCAAGGTGGAAGTGCCCGTACGGGATGCATAGTCGTTCACTTGGAGATGCTCCAGGTTGCGTGATGGCATGTTTTCGCGTGAAAGAGACCACAACAAGTGACGAGCGTTAGGGGCCAACAACTCGAGTCGACGGGGAATGGCTGGTAACGGTTGGATTAAAAGGGTTGGAGGCACCGGCCATAGCGGCATCATGTGGCAATGCGCCTGATAGGTGATTGTTAACGAAAAGGCTGCGCATCGGCCGCCGCATCAGCAAGTGATTGAGTTGTTGAGGGCGGTTCTAAGCCTGGTTGGGCGACAGTGTTCACGTGACCACCGGCGCCAACCAGATTCTGGTTGCAACTTTCGGTTTTGAGCTGCTGCTCGTTGTATCATGTCAAAGCGAAGCACGTCCCCTCCTGGAGATGGCGGCCAACTCGTTAAACGAGCTCGCTCTAGCACGCCACCAAGAACCCAACTCGTCATCTCCTCCGGCGGCGACGACCGCCAAAAGGGCCTTGTTCGCAGTGTGAAACGTACGAGCAATCTCGAGGCACCAATCATCAGCTTGACTGGAGCCCATTCGGTGAGTGTGGACACGCGCGCCGGTACTGATGCACGGCTCACACATTCCGTTACAAGGCCGAGATACTAAGCTGTCGGTTCGATCCCACCGGACAAAACATTGCAGCATGTTCGGCCGATAGAAGTGTTTGTGCGTCTCCCATCTCTCTCCCCTTGCAGTCTGTTCGCGCCTGACCCGGCCCCTTTGTCGCGTCCGGTTCTCTTTGGTAGCGCTTTGGAGGACCTACTCTCCAAACACCAATTACGGCCTTTTGTCCAGTCTCCATAAAGCACCCATCCTCGACCTCCAGTGGTCTCTCTACTCGTCCACCATATACACTGTCTCCGCGGACCACATCTTGACTCTTACTGATGTCACGACCGGCCAACGCGTTAAGAAAATTCGTGCGCACCGCGAAATCATCAACACGCTCGACCGGACGATGGCAGGTGGAACAGGGACCGAACTCGTCGCGACGGGCTCGGACGACGGGATGGTAAGGTTATGGGATAGTGAAGGGGACAAACAAAGCATCGCGGCGTGGAATGTAGGGTGCCCAGTAACGGCGGTGTGCTGGAGCGCGGACGGGCAACATGTGTATGTGGGAGCGTTGGATAACGAGATTCATGTACGTATTTTTCTTTTTCTGGCCGCCGTCAGAGCCCCAGTTTGCATCTTGCGCGAATGCGGACGCTCAATCGGCCATGGCACAGGTGTACGACATACGGAAAAACGAAGAGGTGTATTCACTCACGGGACACACCGATACCCCTACCTCGCTTGCGCTTTCCCCAAACGGATCCTACCTTCTCTCGCCCTCATTTTCTTCCCAGACCATCATTCACGACGTCCGACCGTTCTCTCCTTCTCCCGCTCGGATCCATCGTGTTCTTCAAGGTGCCCCTGCGGGTTTCGAAAACGCCTTGTTAAAAGGCGCATGGAGCAGAGACGACGATGGACGACGGGTCGCGGTCGGCGGTGCGGATCGCATGGTGTGTATCTGGGAGGTCGAAAACGGACGGGTGTTATACAAGGTCAGTCTGCGCCCTGCATTCCTCTGCGTATGAATGCCAACTAGAGCGCATAAATAGCTTCCCGGACACAAAGGGACTGTCACGTCAGTCGATTTCCACCCAAAAGAGCCAATCGGTGCGTGACTTGTCCTCGCACATGTGAATCTCTACTCATGTATGGTTTGACTGGCAGTTTTGACAGGAAGCAAAGATGCGACAATGTTGATGGGGGAAATAGAACAGAGTTTGGTGATATAACATTTGTACCACTGCCGTATCTCCCGAATGCTCAGCTTTATAGGTGGGGTAAAAGTACACTATTACGGTGAGATCGTTTGCACATCCATCATGGTCTCTACGCAAGCCGCCACTCGTTGAGCAACATCAGGCTCCAAGTGGCATCGTTTGGTCAAGATGCGCATCAATTCTTTGTTTTTTGGCAGCGCGAAACCAAGAAGCATACTCAGCCCGTTCAGCAGTCGACCAAGCCACGTCTCCGATGGCATCGAAAACTTGCCTTGGTCCGCGTATCGCCAAAGTAAATCCTGAACCGCATTTCTCGATTGGATATATTTGCTATGACCTTCCAACGTGGTGATGCACGCATGACCACCGACATAAATCCCGTTCTTTTCGAGTGTTTTGTTGTTGCGTTGCCACCAGTCCTCCATGACCACCTCTCGCTCGAGATGTGTGATTGCCAACGCGATCGGGACCTGCTTCCTCCCGAGCACCTCGTAAAACAGATGGTAGTTGCTTCGCATCGTTGTCGTCACCCTGCTCCCGCGTATGCAAAATAGAAAGAGACTGATCCCGCCCGAGGCGTTCAGCTGCCGTATCAGCTCCGCCGCTTTCTCGATGGCACCCATGTACCCGTTCGTCCCACCCTCTGGTTCTTCCAACCCGACGGTGTCCCAGAGCCGGATCGTCGCCGCGCCGAGCTGGAACTGATACTCCGTCGATGCGAGGGTGCATGCGACGCTATCGGGTGAGATTTCAGCGACGTGCCACCCCGCGAGTAGATTGACGAGCGAGCTTTTGCCGACGCCCGTTTCGCCAAAGAGGATGACGTGGAGGTCTTGCGCGGGGATGCTGCGTGGAGTAAGGGCATGGTCGATAATGAGATCGCGAACGAGACGTTGACATTCGTCGCGACGCCCTGGCATTGGTGGATACGCGTCATCGAGGAGGGTGGTGATGCAGGCGTGCGCAGCAAACGTCATGTTGAGGTCCGACAAGATGTCCCCGTTGGCATACCACCACTCGTCCATGGCGGCAAGGATGTCGTATGTGCTGGATTTGCGCTCGAGCTCGGTGATGACGGCCACAAGGGGAGTATCGGGGGAGATGCGATCGCGGAGTGCGAGGACTGTATCGTAGGTCTGCTTCATGCTCCTTGTCACCCGTCTGCCCCCTCGGAAACAGACGATGACAAGGTGCACGCCCGCACCTCGACCAAGCTCGGTGAGAAGGCACCGCAGGGCGCTTTGCGCACGCTTGTGCGATGCGCTCCCGAATGATCCTTCACCTAGCCCGGGTGTGTCCCAGAGACGGAATGTTTGCGTGTGCAAAAGGTCCCAATCATGATAGCGCGTGCCAGTAGTGACAGCACGCACGTCACTCGTTGCCACAGCGCTGTCTGTGCCGATCGTCAGATTGATGAGCGAGCTTTTCCCAACACCGGTTTCGCCGACGACGACGACGTTGCGGGTGAGTTTGAGTGAGAGACTGGAGGTGACTCGCATTGGCCCACCGAACGCAACGAGCGGGAGGGAGTGGTCGATAAGGAGGTTTCGTGCGAGTCGTTGGCATTCGGCGCGGCGACCCGACATCTGCGGAAAACAGTCATCGGGGAGGGTCGTGAGGCAAGCATGGCCACAAAATGCCATATCAAAGGCAACAAGTGCGACTTGGTTGGCCGACCACCATGCTTCCATCGAAGACAGGATGTGGGGTTTACTGCAGCGCTTCTCGAGCTCGGTGATGACGGCCACGACGGGTATTTGCGGGGATATTTGGTCGCGAACGCGTACAATGATATCGTATGTCTGTTTCATGTTTTTTGTGATTCGTGCGATACCGCGCATGCATATGACAAGGAGGTGTACACCACCCTCCTTGCAGAGTTCCCTGAGGAGCGCCCGCAGGGCATGCTGCGCAGCCTTGGGCGAGACGCTTCCAAACGAGCCTTCCCCTAGTCCGGGGGTATCCCAGAGACGAAATGCGTGAGTCTGGGTGTCTGACTGCCAGGGGTGACAACTCGTGTGTGTGGTGACGCCACAGACGTCGTTGGCGGTCGTCGCGGTATCGGAACCGGTGACGAGGTTGATAAAAGAGCTTTTACCGACGCCAGTCTCGCCCGCAACGACAACATTGCGGGGGACGAGGTGGGAAGAGAGGCTTCAAGTTACGTGTGCGAGGGAAAGGGCGAGGGGTCAGGTTTCGCTGCGTGCTGTCGGCGGGTTGTTTCCCTTGCTCACCTGGATTGACTGTCTGTCTTGGCCATCCAGCAAACACAGATATGTTGGCGTTTTGGAGATGAGGGTGCGGCGTGTCAAGCTGGAGGCTGCAGGGCTGTCATTGTGCGGGGTGGGCCAGGCAGCATCATGCTCGCCTCGTTGACGGTGGCAGACAGACCCGTTCACATCTGCAGGTGACGCAAACAGGCCTGGGCGTATCCAAACCTCCACCGTAAAGCCGCGCCATTCCTGGTGACGGACCTTGCCCGTTCCCGGCTTTCAGAGATCCTCGTTCGCTTGGTGACACCTTTGCGGAATGGATCGCTTTGCTGCACAGCCGGTGCCAGCTGGCCCGTCATCCTGACGACGCCATCGCCTCCACCCAATGGCCGCCCCAGAGGGAATCGATGCCTCCATCATCCCAGGCAACGCATCTCAAGCAGTGAAACAGTCTCTCATCGACCTCGTCGGCGCAGCCAAACGCGACAAGGCCAGAGACATACGTGGATTCGAGCCCGACATCGCCTCGCGCATCGCATGGACCGAACTCTCCATCGTGCCCAAGGCAGAGGAGCCAGAGAGACTCGAGGGCCGCGTGGTCAGCGAGATCGTTGTGAAAGAAGGTGCCGTCTCCCGTCACTAGTAGCACCTGCCCCGTTCGCTTATACGTTGTGTTCCATTGGCGCGGTGCGTCCGATCACCCTTCTCTCCTCCCCGTAGACATGTTGAATCCGGGCGGTGCAATTCACGGTGCTTGCGTCGCGCTGTTGATCGATGTGTGCGTTCTCGTGCTGTCCTTTCCCCCCTTTTTATGCTGAGACCCTGGCAGCTGCTCGACGATGCCCATCGCTCTTCTCAGCCTCGCAACGACCGGCAGAGGTGACCTCGGCGTCTCGCAGTCCCTCAATATCACCTACCACGCTCCCGCTACAAGGTTCGTCCCAATATACCTGATAATCGTGGGAGGTACTAACACTCTTTCTTCCTCCAGAGACGACAGGCTGCGCATCGTGAGCACCACGATGTCGCTCGGCAATCGTGCTCTGTCGTCTCGCTGTGAAGTGAGTGTCTACCAGCGCTCCTGGGCGTCCATCGTACCCATTCATGCCTCCAGATCTGGAACGTTACCCGACACCGGTTGATGGCATCTGGCGTGCACATCAAGATGACCGCCTCTGCTCCTACCAGGTCGAACAAGCTGTAATACCCTGTCAATAGATCATATTTCCATCAAATGCAATAAAAATGTGAGTACAGACGTCCATACGTATCGTGGAAACAAAGGAGTGTGTCCCATAGCAGACAGATATAAAAAAAAAGACGGAAGAAATACGTGAATGAATGACGTTGCAACACAGAGTGAGCGTAATTGGTCAAGTCCGTCGACCTCGAGAACCACGGCGAAAAGAAATACCTACAGGCAGCGGGAACACATTGACACGCAGCAACACCTTTTCAATTCGACCATCACTTATCTTAGACCCCACGAGTTGCCTATCACAGGCCCCAGGACAGGTCCGCTTGGAATCGTTCCCTGTCCTAGGCTTTTCACGATTTCCCTCCGCCTATCCTCCCACGCTTTGAGCGCCTTGAGAAGTTGCATCACCTTTTCCCGCTTGCCTTGCCGAATGTCGTTGATGCTGACGGAGCCCATCTTCACGTCGTTGTCAAGGAGGAAGTCAAATAACCGGAACAAACCGTCGACCTTATCGTCGTTAGGTGCCAAAGGGAAAGCCGAATCAGGGATCGGAGGTGAGGCAGGTTTGCCCATCATGTCTTCCGCAAGACGAAGGAGCGCGAGGCCACCAAACAACGGTCCTGCAGGATCCTTGACCTGATGGGATCTAGGTAAATGTGAATTCGCCCATTCAACCAGATTACTGTCGACACCCTATTGAGATGACAAGAATCAGCTTAGAAAATCTCGAAGAGAGGAAAGGAGGGGACGCACGTCCAAAAAGTCCTGTGTAGGCACACTTGTCCGTCGGGCTTCCCTCGATGGCCGAGGGGGCGCATTCTTGGGATTCTTTGCCGCCACGCCGTTTCTGTTACCGTCCACACGTTGGCTGACGAAGAAAGGCTCGAGTCGCACGCGCTCGCTCTCCTGGGCATCGTCAATACGACTGCCATTCTCCGAGGACGGCAATCCCATGAGAATGCGCGCATCGCGTGTCGAGAGTTGGTTTGGATTTTCCCGCCGCAGAGCCTTTTGCGTCGCTGCCCGCGCCGTGGGTGAAGGGGGCCTTGGGGCCGGGTTCATCGCCTGGGCGACCGTGAGCGGTATGGTGGGAATGTTGACAGAAGACACCACGGGTTCTGTGAAATATGAGAGTAAGCATGACGTAGCCTCGTTGCGCACCGCGGACAAGGGCACGCACTCGAGTAGTCTCTCCCGATGGTGGCCTTCATGATGGCCTTCATCCACTCACGAACGATGGCTTGTTCTTCGGAACTGAAATAGTGCGTCTTGTCGGTCTCATGTATGATCCGGAATCCGTAACGACCAGGATCAACGTTCTCGTCCGCAACGACCTTGTAGCCCACGATGTTGACATACCCCTTGATTTTTGTTTCCTACATCCGAAATGTGAGCAATCAAACGAATGAGTGGCAAGAGTCGACGACGTACCGACTTGCTGTTGCTCCGCAAGATGTACAGATGTGGGCCCTTGATGATAAAGTACCGGAGTTTCCAAGTGTTGTAGTGATCACCCTTTTTGCGCATCCATCCCTGGTGATCAGGCTGGCCAATCTGCTCGACGATACTTTTCCCAGGTTTGAGCGCATTCGGTCCGCGCGAGCCCCCACGTCCATCCTGAGACATCGCCGTCTGCTTGCGAGACGGAGTGACCTCGTTGAGTTCCCTCGGTTTCACTTTGGGCGTCTCCCTATCCTGGTCCCGGTCTCGTACCTTCTCCATCGATCTTCCCCTTTCCAATTCCCTCCTCTTGATGTCAGTGTCACTACCCGGTAGCGCACCATTCCTGAGACTGCTGAGCGTCGACCCATCAGAGGTCGAAGGGCGCCCAGATGGTTTCTTGCTACTATAGAGTCTAGCAAGACTCAACGACGACGACTTCTCCGTCGGACTACCATCCTCCAACAACGTTCTGTCCACCCGTCAATGACGGTTCCTTCAACGCGAGATAGAGCGAGCACTTACGACGTAATTCTGGGAGGTGGTTTCCTCGATCGACCAATCGCACTCGTGAACGTCCCGCCAAACAGACTATGCCTCTCCGCGCCCTTGTTGACATCTACATTGCGTTTAGTTCGAGCATGCTTCACCGAGGTGTCGTCCTGAGATTCGCGCCGCTTCATACGGGGAGAGGCTGCCGCTATCGTCGCTGTGGATGCCGGACTCCTGGTATCATGGGACGCCTCAGAACCTTCCTTGTCCTTGCCCGGTCCGGGAGACTCCACCGTGCGACTGAAAAAACGCCGACGATGCTGCTTGCAATCGGTGGCAGCCGGGTCTGTCTCTCCCTATAGAACACACACCACGCACAGGTTAGCGAGTCCCCCCAACAGAAACGACGTTGAACGTTACGTACGCTCACTTCGCTTTGGGCATTCTGCTCCTCGTCCGCGGTCTCCTCCGGCTTCGACTCTAGTAACGGCGGCGGCGGAGTGATCACACCTTCCGGGGACGATGACAACTGAGCTTCTGGCAGCGCCCTAAGGCCGAGCCCTGCCATGCCAACTAACCCCACCTTTTCGATACCGGCAGCCACGCTGACGCCTTCGGCCGAGCCACCGCCGTTGACGCTCGCACCCCCACTCGAGAAGCTCGAGACACGTTTCGAGATGAGCGGGCTCGTGAATGCGTCCCCTTTGGGACCCTCGAAGCTCCCAGGGCCCCCAGCCAGTGTTGAGGAGGGCGGTCCACTGAGCGTTGGGCCGATGCTCGTGAACATGGGACTGTTTGGTGACTGCTGCATGGACCCGGAGGGCGAGTGAGCGTACGGGAAGGCCGATGAGACCGAGTGAGCGGTGGATTGCACATGCTGAGGCTGCTGGTCGCCCAGGATGATTGAAGGGGGACGACGAAGCTCGGTGATGGCGTTTGCGATGCGCATGCGCTTCCCAAAGGCTGCGATGCCGATCTCTGCCTTGAGGAGGTTGATATCGAGCTCGAGGAGGACATCTCCCGTGATTTCTTGCTCTACGATAAATCATCATTAGGGGGTAAAAGCGTGACATTCCAGGGTCAGACCGACCAATAAACTTGTCATACACATCGGGCCCGAATCCCTTCGACTTGAGCCACTCCACCACCTCGTCGACGGTCCACTCCGAAGCGGTGGACTTTTTATGCCCTTCAGCTTCGGGTGACAGTTGAGCAGATGTCCGGGCGGAGCCCTTTCCTCCCGACGATACGCTATTCTGCTGAGACGCCTGCCGAGAGTGTTGGCGAAAGGCAGAGGCAGTGTGACCCGGAGAAGGGAGAGTAGCAGGGATATCACGAGTGCTGCTCGGTGTGGGTGTGGATCGCACTCCTAGATCAGGGGAGGTGCTCGCAGGGATCAGAGGTACAGCCATAGGTACGATGGGGACGGGTGAGACAATGCTGACCGCATCAGGGGTCGTTGGAGCTGAGCGCAGCTTGGGCGAGAACCTGCTATTAGGGATTGGAGAACGCGTGGATCTCGGCGGAGAACTGGTGGTCATGAATGAGGTCCGATTCGCCGTCACGGTTCGCTCCCCGCTCCCTTCCTGGGCAGAGAACAGATCGTCCTTGGGAAGGATGGCAGAGGATGTTTCGTTGGTACCCCTGCGGTGGGGATCCCTTGCGTCCAAGGTTCGACGTGCTTCCTCCTCCTCTTCCTCCTCAGGGATGTGTGGATGGTCACGTGTAAAGTGCATGTGCTGCAAGTGTTGGAACGCAGAGTCGTCTTCCTCGGCTTCGCTCTCGTCACTCATCTCCACGTCGAAAGGGGGTGCGTCCGTTCGTACGTGCACTTCTTGTGCTTCCAGAACGTGTTTGGCAGCCTGCGCCTCCACGACTTTGCGGGCCTGTTCGGCAAGCTTGTCCCGAGCACTACGGTGCCAACCGTCACCGATCTCTCCGTCTGTCTCCGTGCCGTCGGTCTCTCGGTCTGTATCTCCGTCGCGAGTGCTCGAGAAACTAAAACTCTGTGCCCCGTCTCTGTCGCTTCTTCCAAGCTGCTCGATAGCCTTTTGGACGTCGGTCATGGTCGCTCTCATGACTTCGGTGTCGCCACCCTCTGGCTCTCCTATGGCGATGCCAATCTTCGACTCTGTCTCCGCATCCTGCAAGTATGTCGATTCAGGCTCCTCGCCGAGCGGGCTGAGCGAGTCGGGTGGGGTGGCAATTGGTTTGCTAGAAGAGCCCGAGGTAGATGCGGAGACAGCAGGGGGAGGCGCAGTCGGCGTTGTATAGCTCTGAGGAAACAGTCCAACTTTGCCCGCGAGATTACGGCCCTTGAAACGAAGGAGGGGTAAGCAAAGAATGAACGGGGACATCGTTCGACGACAACGTGGGATGGGGAGGGGTATGACCAGCGTGGCACCAGAGCGGGACGCACTGCGGACCACGCGCCGGTGCACACATGGAGGGTGTGTCCGGTTAATGAAAAGATGGACGGGGGTGTGCTCACCTGCCACCACCCGTCGTTGTACTGGTCGTCCTTCTCGATGACCTCGATGGGCTGTCCGGTTTGGAACGCAATTTCGTCGTCGTGTTCGGGCACAAAGTTGTGCAGGGCGTACACATACTCGGGAATCGTAGACATGAATGGAGAGCCAAGCCTGGGGGTTCGACGAAGGTGAGATGGGCAGGCGGGTCGGGTAAAGTTGGGAGCGGCACAGACCTAAATGGGATGATGATAAGTTTTGTGCGACCTTTTGCCGCGCTGAGATTCCCAGGTCGTTGACGTCGGCGTTGGGCGAGACTGCGCGAGGCGGCAGCGTGTGTTCAATTTCTGGCCGGCTCGTCCCGGGCCGCGGCTAGGCCTGTCGACCACAACGCCCGTGAGGATGGCGACACAACGTCTAAGTGCGCTCGGCGGACGGGCGTCGCGCTGTGCTGACCCGCCCTCTTTATCAGCCTTCGTCACCGGAAACGCGAACAAGCTGACGGAAACCAAGTACATCCTCTCCCAAGGCATCCCAGTCGAAATCGATTCGCAGGATCTGGACAGCACGTTGGCCTCCTCGCAACACTGCACACCAGAGACGCTGACATTCTCGTTCTTTGCAAGTTCCCGAATTGCAGGGCACCACACAAGACATCGCCAGAGCCAAATGCAGGCGGGCTGCCGAGCTGGTGCGCTCTCGACCCCCCTCAGCCAAGCCGCACTCATTGCCATAGCTCGGACGTGCGTGCATCACCGAGGACACGGCACTCTGCTACGAAGCGCTGGGTGGCCTTCCAGGACCGTACATCAAGGATTTCATGAAGACCATCGGACATGACGGTTCGCTCCGCGTGCTCTGATCCGTGTCCGCCCTGACCATTGACAAGGCTTGAACAATCTTCTCGTGGGCTTCCCGACGAAAGATGCGTACGCGCTGTGCACGTTCGCATATAGCGCTGGCCCGGGCTCAGAGCCCGTCTTGTTCGAAGGTCGGACTGATGGTACCATCGTGCCCGCACGGGGGCCAGCCTCGTTTGGCTGGGACGCGGTCTTTCAGCCGAAAGGGTTCGACAAGACGTAAGTTCCTCTAGCCATGCTGTCCGTCGCTCTGGTGATGATCCGCAGAAGCTATGCGGAGATGAGCAAGGAGGAAAAGAATGGCATTTCACACCGATATCGTGCTCTCGACAAGCTGAGAGCTTATCTTACTTCCGGCAAGCTAGACTAGTAGAGTTACTTAGACTTGACTTCGGCGAGCAGTTGCATTGCCGGCGTCCGATATCCGACCACAACTTTTCTGCATCTCTTGCGCATGTGTTTGACTGCCGCTCTTCATCTTCGTCTTGTCCACTCTTCCAAAGCTCCGCGACGCTGATTTGGACCGAGTTCGTGTCGACGGTGTATTTCTTAGTGGCATCTCGTGCAACACGACGCCGATTCCTTTGATGCTTGCACACACACCAAGGAGGAAGCGCATACATTCACTTTTCGACCCCGATGAGGGCTTGAAGAAGGCAAACCTGCAAAATTCACTCCAAAAACAGCGCGAGCAGCTTCCGATAGCCAAAGGTAGCCTTCCAAATCCACCTGCTCACCGATGACGGCTCAGGCATCGTTCTGCAGGCAAGGACGCTCTCATTCGCGAAATTCGCGACAACGATGTCACCATCCTCCTCGGTGAGACGGGTTCCGGCAAAACCACCCGTACGTCGCCATGGGCATCCCCTCCGTCCGTAATACGGTCTTACCAGGTCCCTGAAGCACAGAGGTTCCACAATACATACTCGAAGCTGGACTTGCGGGAAACGGCGTGATCGCAGTAACGCAACCTCGCCGTGTTGCAGCCACCTCCCTTGCTGCACGCGTCGCCGCAGAGCAAAATGTTACCGTTGGAGGTCTTGTGGGCTACTCGGTGCGGTTCGACGAGGCTTGCCAAGCCCAGACGAAAATCAAATATGTCAGTGACGGTATGCTCGTCCGCGAGCTATTGTCAGATCCCATGCTGTCTCGTTACAGTGTCATCATACTCGACGAAGCGCACGAACGGACAATTCGTACAGACTTCCTAATCGCAAATCTCAAAACCATACTGGCGAAGAGGAACCCGGTCGCCGACGAAAAGGGAAAGGGGAAGAGCCCATTATCTGAATTAAATCCACTCAAGGTTATTATCATGAGCGCCACCCTCGACGCCGAAAAGTTTAGCCGATTTTACAACAAGTTTGTCGTCTTTTCAGCCTTGTCCGCCCGGGAAGGCTCATTGATAGTCAGTGCTCGAATATTGTATATCAAGGGTCGTCAACATCCCGTCCAGATATTCCATACAATTACTGGCCAATTGGACTACGTCGACTCTGCACTGCGGACGTTCTTTCAAATACATGTTGACAAGCCACCAGGTGATGTTCTCATGTTTCTCCCAGGTGTGTGCTACTTGATAGGAGGCACGGTTTCTGTTCCCTCACCGAGAGTGACATCACCATCGAACAGGTCAAGAAGACATTGAAAGTTTAGAAAAGTCTATCAATATGTATTCCAAACGGCTTCCCATGGGCCGCATGGACGTGGGTCCCCGTGTTATGCGCTCATGTGTCACTCGAACTCCAATGCCGATACTAGGTTATGGTATGTCCGATGTACGCATCATTGCCACCTTCCCAACAGGCACGTATTTTCTCGTCGACTCCACCGAACACAAGAAAGTGTATATTGGCAACGAATATCGCTGAAACGTCTATAACAATACCCGGGATCAAGTACGTGATCGATACTGGGAAATGCAAGGAGAAGAGGTACTTGGCAAAGGACACTGGTTGTGGTGAGAATGCTCTTCTTTGCAGGCGTTCCTTGACTGTTCGCCGGAAACCTAGGTTTTGATACTTTATTCACCCGTGATATCTCGAAAGCATCCGCCATGCAGCGCGCAGGCCGCGCAGGACGTGAGGTATATTTCACTGCTGGTGATCTCACAGCATTGTGATTGACATATGACAGGGTCCCGGGTTCTGCTTTCGCTTGTACACCGAGGAGGCCTTTGACAAGTTGGCTATTTCGACGGAACCGGAGATCCGCCGCTGTAGTTTGACGCAGAGTGCATTGGAACTGAAATGCCTCGGCCAGGACCTAGAGGAGATGGAACTTATGGATCGACCCGAGATCCAATCCGGTATGTGCTGGAGCCGGAATGTCGGGAGCGTTTCTGAGCACGATACAGTGCATTCTGCCCTGAAGACGCTCTGGCTGTTGGGGGCGTTGGACAACTTCAAGAATGTGACGACCCTTGGTCGCCAGATGACCGCCTTTCCTGTCGAGCCTTACCTCGCCCGTATCCTCCTCGCATCGAAAACACACGGCTGCACGTTTGATGTGATCGACATCGTCTCCCTGCTGTCCTCCTCGTCCCACCTTTTTCTTGACGTTTCGGAGCAACGGGACGCCGTTACGGATGCCCGTCGGAAATTCTGGCACCCGAGCGGTGACCATCTCACGATGCTGAACGTGCTCCGATCCTACCAAGAGATCGCAGCGAGCGCGAGTAAAGGCGAGCGCAAGGAGTGGTGTAGAAAGCATTGCCTGAATGAACGGACGTTCACGGAAGCACTTAAGATCAGAGATCAGCTGCGGGGGACATGTCAAAGGGTGGGGCTCGACTGGAGAGCGACCAGGAATGATATGGAAGAGCCCGTGTTGAGGAGTTTCACTGCCGGGCTGATGCAACAGAGCGCGCTGTTGCAGCCAGACGGGTCGTATAAGCAGCTTATGGGACACTTTGTCGTTAAGATTTACCCTGGATCGACGCTGTGTGGCAAAAAGGTGGCGGCGATCATATTTGACGAGCTGGTACGTCCGGGTTTGCTTGCGCGGCGGCGTGCTCACGCGTCGGACAGGTGTACACGAGCCAGATCTACGCGCGCGGGGTGTCGTCTGTGCCGCGAGGATTTCTGAGCAGCAACATGCCCGCGAGCGGGGGGAAGGGATGAGATGGTCGTTATCTAATCTAATCTGGTTGTAACCCGTCGGATCGCTTGTGGACCCACCTTGGCGCTTGCTGTCTGTCTGCGCGTCCCCCCGAATGACCAGCACCGACGAGATCTCAGACGACGCTGTCCGCAGCATTCCAGGCAATGCGCCCCTCGAAGTCAAAGGTGCGCCCAGCCTGTCTGCACGGCACGGTCATACTCATCCCTTTGGTCGCAGGCGTCGTCCGGCGCTGGCTGCACGTCTTCGCCACCTACGGGTTCGGGACGCAGTCGGGGCGCCACCTAAACCTCGTCGAGGTCTCGCTCGCGCCCAACCCAGACGAACCGACGAAACAAGAGGCAAGGGTGGTAGTGGAGACGATCGTCACCGAAGGTCTGTTTGGTGTCCTTCCCGACTCGCTTCGTTGACGCTCATCGTCGACGTGTTCTTCTCGGACGCGCAGACATGTTAAATCCTCTTGGGAAGATCCATGGCGCATGCATCGCACATTTCGTTGACATGTACGTCTAAACCCTGGACCGAAGTCGTTGTTGACGTGCAGTGTACAGATGCACGACGCTCCCTATCATCGCCATGTCGTTCGTACGAGGCGGACCGGGCGAGCCCGGGGTGTCGCAGAACATCAACATCATATACCATGCACCAGCAGAACTGCGAGTCTTTTCTTCTTTCGTTCCACCCTTCTGGTCGCTCTGACGGGCGGGTTGTGGACGATAGGGGCGATAGACTGAGGCTGATCAATACGAGCACGACGTTTGGAGCGCGCACGAGGAGTGCACGCACCGAAGTGAGTCTCTCTGTTTCTCTGTTTGTTCGCCGGCGGTTTGGCAGAAGAGCTGAGGTCGTCCGGTAGATATGGAACGTGACACACCGTCGGCTGGTTACGTCTGCGACGCAGGTCAAGATGGAGCCGTCGTCGCCGTCACCGAAATTGTGATCGATTGCGAACGTCCAACACCGCCCTACATGTATCGCCTCCGCTTGACGGTTTGGATAGACACATCTTACTACACCGTTCGTTGTCAGACTACCCATCTCGCGTCGGGATCCAGTGCCGCTTGACTGTAATGTTATGACCGATCAAGGTCTTCTTTTTTTTTTCCTTTCATTTCCGGACACTGGCTCACCCTGGTCATGAGTGTCGTATCGAAAAAGATCGCTACACATTGCGGACCGCCGTTTACGAAAGCGCGTGGCTATGTACTGGAACTCTGAGATCTTACTTTTTTCAGCAAGTGGAGATTGGATGGGAGTGCTGCCACCAATGTGTTCGGCCGGCCCTGCCAAAGGACAGGTTTGCCCCTCCGCGTCGGTGCTATCTACTTCCTTGGCGTTTGTCAGTGGGAAACTGTGGCTGGCCGAGACAACGTGCCTCAGAAGATGGTACCCTGCAAGCTGGGCCACTCCTCGCCCTCGGACAGTGATGGGGCCAAGAACGCACGCCGAGCTGACCTCGCACAAGACTGCATCGTGCGCGATCGCGAACAGGCCAGCCAACACGTGTCCGATGGGGAGCATATGTGGGTCTCATGACCTGTCCGTGGTCCGCGCTGTTGCATGTCGTCACCACCACGCTCGCCGCGTACGTGTAATCCGAGCTAGGCCTCAATTGGAGATGTCGTGCGTGTACCTCCGTGCTCGTGGTTGGCGCAAAAGCGATATGACCGATTTTCTGGATGCTCACTCTCCCTGAACGTGTCTGGTACCGATCTGCTGTCTTGCGCACGCAGGAAACCATCGCGGGAGAACGCGCACGGTCTGCTCGAGACATCCGAACGTCGGATGCCCGCTGTGTCCATACGTACTGTATTACGCGCGTTGTTGTTATCTCGAGATAAGATAATCAGCCCGCCACCCGACATTCGGTCATGGACCTCGACTCGCTGGAGGTGTGTCTGCTCGTTGGGCGGTGGGACGGCGCGCTCGCGGCCACGCTCCCCGCCGTGCGTCTCGCAAAGGCCGCCGTCGAGGGCGACTTTCGGACTGTGCTCACGTCCGCGTATGCCCAGCAGGTGTTCAGCGTGGATGCCTCTGTCCCGTTGGATCAGCCTTACGAGCATCTCGTCCGGTGGACCCTGCCCTCGGTCTCTGACACACGAGAACAGGAGCTCGTTCGCCTTGTTCTCGGCGTGGCCTGTCTCCACGCCTTCGTCCAGGCAAACTGGACGGGCCCGAATCTCGACCTCAAGCCCTCGGACATCCTCGTCTTTCCCAAGCACCCCCATCCCCCACCGCCTATCTCAGACACGCTCCTCAACTCAAAAGCGATCGCCGAGCTCGCGTACGGCGGCGAGCCGGCGTATCACCTCGCCCAACACGCTCCCTTGCTCCGATTTGCGCAGATCCTATTCAGTGCCCCACACGTGTACCTCGCCTGCACGCCCTGGTGGCGCTTGAGGGCTTCCATTATTCATCAACAGTTGCTCGACGAACCCGTTCCGTTGCCGGCGGACGTGTTCGGTTCCCTGGCTGCTCTCCACAGCCGTACTGCATCCGACCCTGACCTGGCTGGTCGTCTCCAACTGGAACAAGGTCTCCTCCAACACTTGTTTTCTCACGACAAGGCGGCGGCAGAGTGCTTCGTTCGCGCTGCCCGCGCGACCGGTCTGCAGTATGAGCTCACCGGCGCCCTCGGAAAGCGGACAAAGTTTCAGAAAACGGCCTTGTCCCAGCTCGTGCTTCTCGCCGAAAGTAGACAGCGAACGGGTGACGATGAGGAGGATGATCACGCTCGCGAGCTACCCACTACCGCCGACGCCGATACCGCCCACCACACCTCGGTCGGGTCTTCGAACGGCGATGCTCAACATGGCAAACCAGGGGCGACGACGACGGTCAAACGCGGCGGTCTCCCAGAGACCCTGCCACTCAATGATGATACACTGCTCGAACAGACCG
Organism: Boletellus deceptivus; assembly: GCA_038090195.1. Lineage (NCBI taxonomy): Eukaryota > Fungi > Basidiomycota > Agaricomycetes > Boletales > Boletaceae > Boletellus > Boletellus deceptivus. The sequence continues at coordinate 40,188 of JBBPMG010000035.1, forward strand.
AGTTTACGTCCTCTAACCCCTCGGCGACGGCCCTGCTTCGACATCTGGATCCGTCCTCGCAGCCACCCCTGCACCCGCTCGATCAGTGCATCCTCTTATCGCTGTGCCTCAACGTACGCAACACGTCGCCTTCGCACGGCCTGACGAACGAGCAAATGTCGCCTTACGTTGCCCGGGTCATATCTCATCCCAGAAACTGGTCCGTCCACACCATGGCGCTCCTCCTCCGGTCCCGGCTCGAGTCGACGCGCACGCGCACCGTGGAGCGTTCGACGCTGCAGCTCCAGGCGCTCGTCGACCAGATGCCCACCGCCGACTCGACGCTCTCGGAGAGGCTGCGCTACTATCACTCGATACCGCTGCCAAGCAGGTGGGAGATGGAGCGCGAGCTCGCCCGGCGCTATCTCTCCATCGGCGCCGTCAAGTCCGCGCTCGAGATTTTTGAGCGGCTGGAGATGTGGGAGGAGGTCGTCAAATGCTGGCAGTCCATGGAGCGCCATGACGAGGCGATCGCCATCGTCCGCGATCTTCTCCACGGCCGCAAGGAAGATGCCGATACCGTCATCTCCAAGGGAAAGAGCAAGGACGTCACCGCCGCGCGACGGACGTGGCTTGACAGCGCGCGGGAAGCCAAGCTGTGGTGTCTCCTGGGCGATCTCGAGCCCGAACATGCGGCGACGCATTACGAGCACGCATGGCGTGTGTCAGGTGGGACGTCGGGCCGCGCGATGCGCTCGTTGGGCGGATATCACTTTGCGCGCGAAGAGTACGCGAGCGCTGTGCCGTGTCTCTTGAAGGCGGTCGCGATCAACCCGCTCCTGTTTCGGCCGTGGTTCGTCCTCGGATGTGCGTACGTGCGGGTGGAGAAGTGGGAAGGCGCGCGGGACGCGTTTAGCCGATGTGTTGCCCTCGACGACGAGGATGGGGAGAGCTGGAACAATCTGGCGACCGTCTACCTCCGCTTGGACGACGTCGAAGCGCGCCAGGACGGAGACCGCGTAAGTCTGCCTTTTTATAGCCTCTCGCACCCGAGGTGCCCACAAGCGAGGGGGTAAACTGATCATGACGATCTTCTAACGCCCTTTCCCCCCCGCTCAGGGAAGCGACGACCCGTCCGGCAAAGCTAAAACAGACCCTCTTTCGAACAAGATGCTCGCCTTTCGGGCGCTCAAGCAAGGGGTCAAGTACAGATACGAAAGCTGGCGGATGTGGTCCAATTACATGATCGTTGCCATGGACATTGGCGAACTCTCCGAGGCATGCCGCGCACAGGCGCGCGTCGTCGAAGAGCGCGCGGCCAAGGTGGGTGCGGAGTGCGTCGACCAGGCCGTGCTGGCGCGCCTCGTCGACGCCGTGACGCGGACGGTACCGGCACCCGCCGCGCTGTCGCTGGGCGACCCTGATCCGCCCGAGGGTCCAAACGCGGACGCGAGCGAGGAACGCGGGCTGGCAAGGCGCGTCCTCGACCTGTTCGAACGCACCCTTTTGCCGCGCGTGTCCGCCCCGCACGTCTTTGGTGCGTACGCACGGCTGCTGACATGGCAGGGCCGGTGGGAGGACGCGCTCAAGGCACACCTGGACGGTTACCGCTGCGGGACGGCCGGGACGTTCGCGCCGGGCGATGCCGACGTGGAAAAGTGGCGGGAAGCGGTGCAGGAGGTGTGCGACGTCGTGGACGTCCTTCGCAACGTTGGACCGCGCGTACATGGGAAAGGGATCCACTGGCGACACCAAGGGCGAAGTATCGTGCGCACGTTCATGGGGCGATCGCGAGATTTTAGAGACGAACCAGAATGGGCACGTTTACTAGAGATACAGGAGGAGCTGCGGAGCGGGGAATGATTAGGGTCATGGGAGAAGGGGGGGGGAGGGGGGCGGTGGTAACGTATAGTAGAGCGTATGTAGGCATTGAGAGAGACATATCGGTACGCATGCGAAACGAGATTAAAACATGAGAGCATGACACACAAGAAAGAAAAGAAGGGAAAAAAAGAGGCAAGGGTGACAGCGGGAAGAGGGGGGGGGGGTAGCGTTTCACGATGACGGACGGACAGAGTATACGCCACCGTCTTGGTGTGTGTATCTGTGTGCACCGCAGCACGGTACGATTCGGGGGCCCATCAGAAAACGCTGAAGTAAAAGTAGGTATGCATTTACGGCCTGGGGCTGAGTAAAAGGAGGCCAGTGGCGTGATCGGGTAAACCGCTGGAAATGACGGTGGAAACGAGAACCAGAGAAATGGAAAGCAAGAGCAAGAAACGATCAAGGAGAAAAAGAAATACGTGGCAGAAGAAGGAGAGAGAAAAAAAAAAGGGTGGATTAGGTTTGCCAATTCAGCATCATGGCCATGCGATTAAGGGTGAGCGTGGTCAGGATCTCGGTCACGATGCCGAGCCCGGCATGTTTGATGGTCATCCGGGCGCTGAACACGTCTTCGGGCTGGCTGAGCTCCCAGGTCGCGATCGTCGTCCGTCCGTCGACGCACTGCCGTGGACGAGCGATCGAGTCAGACAGAGCGGCAGGGGAGAACGAGGGGGGGAGGTGGCCGCGAACAGACCCACCTCCATCTTTTGCGGAAAGATTTTCCATTTCAGTTCTTTCCCATGTTGTGTCGTAAAATAGCGTGATCTGGCACTCGAGTCAGCCTTTCTGGACGGAACAACCGAAATTAGATCTGGCCTCCGCCTTCCCCGGCCAATTCCACGTGGAACACGAGGAGAAGAAGCAGAGACGGATACGCAACGTGGCGGATGGGTGGGAAAGGGGGGGGGGGCCGAGCGAAAGAAGGGCCGCAAAGGCGGACGTACGTGCTCCCGTCCTTTTTTTGGCGGATGTGATGCGCCATCGGGACTTCCTCTCCATTTCCGTACACAAAGAAACCGCGGGCCTTGTTTGGACCGAAATAGAGGTAGGCGTTGTTCGGGCCCATGATGTCAGGGTGCTGCTGGCACCATTCGGGCTCTCGGGCGACCTGGACGACGATGTTGGGCTGTTCGTGGGCCTTGGATGGGGTCAGAACGCAGTCTGGAGCGCGCGAGCGCATCTACCGACCGTTTTACTGGAACGCGAAACGAACGGGTGAACGGACGGGGATAAGAGAGAAGCCATCGGACGTACATGGTGAAAGCGGGTCTGCTCTCGAGATCTTCGAAGCGGTGGGCAAATGGGTCGTCGCCAAACTGCAAGAGGACGTATGCGGTGGACATTCTGGGGGGGGAATGGGAGAGAGAGGACAGGTCAGCATTGCTCGAGACGAGGCTGCCTTTTCACGCACAAGGACGACCTCGATCGGGAAGTTTATGATGACCGCACTGCCACAGAGAAGCCCACGTGGTGGAAGAAGCAGGCCACGTGGGAAGCGTGTCATGGCCGCTCCTTCCGAAAAGTCCCAGTGGGGGGGGAGTTTCAACTCGTCTTACTAACAATGACCGTGGGAGCCGGCTTCCAAAAACAATATTTTAGAAAACAATTCGACATGCGCGCAATCGCCATACGTCTCAGTCGTACACTGCACCGTCCGTGAGCGGGGACCGCACATCGGAGCGTGTCGCTTACCGTGCACGATGCCTGGCCGCAGCATCAGCAGCGCTCGGAAAAGAGACGGGGCCAGACGGACCATAGAACAACGTCCAGACGAGGATGAACGTGAACACATTGTCCTGGCCGGGGTTCACCAGCTCTCCGAGTCCGCCCGGGAGGTACTTTGCAGGCTTGCCCTTGCAGTTGACGGCGTATATCACGAACGAGGTCGAGAGGACCGCTGCGGCGAACAGGGCGAACCCGTGCCAGTTCTCGAGGCCGAGGATGCCAGCGACGGCGCCGGCAAAGCACGCGGAGAGGAACTTGACCGACGTGAGGGCCTGGTTGTGGAGCACGTTGGGCGTGAACACGAGCTGGGCTGCAGGGTCGGGGGTGGACGCCATCGCGGTTGGGTGCAGCGTCGTCGTGCGAGCCGACTCTCACGGTCTGAATTGCCCCCTATGCAGGCTGGTGCCAGATGCTCGTGGTACAGGGACGACTAGGTTTGCGGCCGCGGTGGGAAGGGCCCCCTGGACGGCGAAATGTTGGTGCGCCGTGGTGGGCCTGCAACTGAGATCGATGGCGCGTGGGCGCGTCCCGTCCCGGTTGCAGCTCGTGGCTCCATGTCGACACATGTAAAACAGCAGGCCGCAGGATGGAATGGCTCGGCTCAGTAGACAAGACCGGCCTGTCTGCGTTTCGGGCTCCGGCGGGTCGATGTGGTGGCCCCGTCCCATCCCGTCCCTCTATCGCCATCGCGTCCACCATGTGCAAGACAACAGGCAGCCCGTCCCTCAACGTCGGCATCATCGGCGCCACGGGCACGGTCGGCCAGCGCTTCATCGTCCTCCTCGCGCACCATCCCTGGTTCACCATCCACGCCCTCGGCGCCTCCTCCCGCTCGGCTGGAAAGCCCTACTCAAAGGCCGCCGTCTGGAAACAGACCACCCCGATACCGGCCGTCGTGCGAGACACGATCGTGCACGAGTGCACGCCCGAGCACTTTCGAGACTGCGCCATCGTCTTTTCTGGCCTCGATGCAGACGTCGCCGGAGAGATAGGTCTCGCGTCTCCCTTGCCCTCCCGGCCCCCCCTCGCTCACGACCATCCTTCTTTCCCCGCCCGTCTCCCACAGAGGGCGCCTTTAGGGCCTCCGATCTCGCCGTCTTCTCCAACGCCAAAAGCTACCGCCGCGACCCCCACGTCCCCCTCGTCGTCCCGCTCGTCAACCCGTCCCACCTCGCCCTGATCCCGCAGCAACGCGCGCTCCACGACCCCCCCTTGAAAAACGGCTTCATCCTCACCAACGCCAACTGCTCCACGACCGGCCTTGTCGTCCCCCTCCGTGCGCTCGAAAAATCCTTTGGTCCGATCGAGTCCTGCGTCGTCACCACCCTCCAGGCCATCTCCGGCGCCGGCTACCCCGGCGTGCCCAGCCTCGACATCGTCGACAACGTCGTCCCCTTTATCGCCGGCGAAGAAGAAAAGATGGAGTGGGAGACCCTCAAGATCCTCGGCAACGTCGTCGAGGACGAGGACGGACGCAAGGCGTTCGACATGCGTGCACGCCAGCCCCTCCGCGTCTCCGCGTCCTGCAACCGCGTCCCCGTCATCGACGGTCATCTGTTGACCGTCTCCGTCCGCTTCGCCAGGCGCCCGCCGCCCAGCCCACAGCAGGTCCGCGAGGCGCTCGCCGTGTACACCCCCGATGGCCCCCATTGTCCCTCTGCACCCGTCCATGCCATATTTGTGCACGAAGAGCCGGACCGCCCACAGCCTCGGCTCGATCGCTATTACCAGGATGGCGCAGGCGTTTCTGTTGGTCGTGTACGGCAGTGCTCCGTTCTGGACGTCAAATTTATTGTGCTTGCCAACAATGTCTCCATTGGGGCTGCAACGAGCAGCATCATCAATGCGGAACTGGCAGTTTTGAAGGGGTTCATTCACTGAACATCGGTATATCAGCAACAATATCTAGCGCAGGAGAGGCAGAATCTAGGTCAAAATACGCATGGAGATCGTGAATAACGGTATGATAGTGCGGAAATGTGTGGTCGGAATACGATATCGTTTATCGAGTGGGAACATCAAATTACCCCGTTTGTGAAGAACGGTCGCGCATCCGGACAAAGGTATCAATCAAGCTCATCATGTTACCAACGCCCTTGGCCTCCGGTAGCCAGTCACCGTTGTTGACACATAAAATCTTCATGCGTTCGTGGTAATGGAGATCGGGAAGTAATTTCGGCGTGATAAGAAAGTATTGGCAGCTATCTGGCTTGCAGGTTACCTCAACCATGGAATTGTGCACCGCACGTTCGGCACGTTGGTCCATTCCCTGATATGATCAGTCAGGTTGCTAACATCCTTGGTCGACGGAGTAATCCACCTACCTGGTTAATCTCGTCCACCAGCGAAAATGGCGTTCGTGCCTCTTCCGTCAGACTCATCAGGTAGAGGATAGTCGTCAGGGAACGCTCCTGAGAGGATGGCTCATCATCATTGCCATTAACCCCCGGACTGGGCGCAGCTTACCCCTCCGGACTGCCTCTGGCCAGTCAAAAGCTGCAGCTTCTCCTTGTCACGGAATTTCACAAGGATGTCGATGGCCCATTTATCGTAGTCGTCATGTGGACTGATCTTGATCTCTCCAGCACATCCAATCCCTGTTCACCCGTCAGACGCAGAGCGGTCATGCAAGCAACTGAGCTTACGGTCAAAGGCAGATGAAAATTTCTTCCCGATACTTTCCACGAGCCTTTCGAGAGCAGGTTGCCAGTTGTCCTTTCGGCCGGTCAAATGCTCCGTTTAGTTAATCAATCAAATTCCACGCACTCTAGCGGTTTTGATCTCCCGCTCCAGTCGCTGACTACTCTTCTCTCTCTCATTTAACATCCTGGTAAGCTTAGCGATCTGCGCAGGGTTTTGTACTAGCAACTGCAAAGGTGGATTGAACACACCTCTGCCTTCCTTTTCTCGTACTGCTCGATAACCCCCGGGTTGGTCTGCATAATCATACCTAGGTTGACTTTTTGAGCCTCAAGTTCCGTCCGCAGCTGCTCCACCGTCCTGTCGTGAACTGAACCATCCTTCGGGGCACACCGTGAGCTTCTAGTGGCTTCAAGAACAACAATAGAGATTAGGATCCACCCACCGCTTCCATTTCCGCGAACTTGTCCTGGAATTCTTGGTCCATACCCCGCACAAGCGCTACACTGATGTCTCGCTTTTCCTTGGCTTCAGCTTTCAAAGCGGTGAAAACACGATGTGCTACACAAATGTGGTAAACACTTATCCAAGGACATAATGCGACGAATTACCTTCCTCAAACTCTGCAAGCGCTTGCTGATACCCTGCGTCCTTCTCCTGACACAACGCCTCAAGCGCATCCTTGTTTGCGCTAGCCTGTAAGAATTCAAGACCGCTGCGAGTGGCAGCTACTTGATCGGCGACAGCAGCACTAATGAGACGCTGGATATCCCGACGGGTGTGAGCGCTCAAATCGGGCTAACATCAGCGGGAAAACAGACGGTATACTCTAAGGCAATTTTTACTCGTTTCCCTGACAATTCACGTAATTTTTCCTTGAGAGCAACCCGCTCCTCGTCCGCTGAAGGGACACTTTCTAACCCCTTGAGCTTATTTTTGTTCGTCACTACGGATGGCCATCATTCTTCGCATGGATACCGCCTGATGAGGGCGCCCAACGTACCAATCTTGGCATTCAGTGTCGCGAGATGCTTCTGTGCATCAGTCACCTTCCTCTTTCGACCGCTAAGATCGTCCTTCAAAGACTTTAGCCCAGTAACGACAGTGACCGAAGAGAGTCTCACAAAATTTTTCTTATACTCGGTTTCTTCCGCTCTGACTTCTCGCTCCTCGGCCGCGAGAGCATCGGCGTCCACATTGATAGCCTCCAGAGCTTGCCTCGCTCCTTGGATGGTCTGGTCTAGTCGCTTCTTGATCTCGGGGTCAACTGCATGTATCTGAGGTCCCGTTGCACGATGGGAAACTGCAAAGCAACCTACTAGCACTGCTAACAAGATTGCGCGCTGGCCGAACTTCGCGCGTCATGTTCTGCGCAGTGCGTTTTCCGTAACGCGAGCGCTGGACAGTGTTGACTACATTTCCAGCGATAAATGTAGCTCCGCCACCCTCTCCACGGGGGCCAATGCGCGAGACAGCGTCCATAGCTTTTGTTACGTCGACCTTTGAACCGTCGAGGGCAATAGCCTGCACAACCGGATAAGCTGAGCATAGGAAGAACGAAGATACAACACACTGTACGGTGTAGATTAATTTCCCGGCTTAGATACCACAGCAAGCCGTCGGGACAGCTAACTTTTTGGATGGCATATGTATCAAACCCCAGACTCCTGAGCTGTCCGAGCGGTCAGATACATCTAGGCATAGAACCCGGAACGAACCTCCTCACTGTCCATTGGCGGACCAACGTGATTAACTTTGGGACGGAACCAGGTATTAATTTTTCCATCCCTTCTCAGACCCCCCTCATTCGAATCGTTTAAGCAACGGTTAAGGAGTTCATAATCCTCTTCGCATTGTGCAACAAAGGTCTTAGAGCAAAGAGATCGTTAAAAATAACTATGAATAAAAGAATCTACGACGATTCACCTTCAGCTGATTCGCATTAAAGCAAGCCTCCACAGCATTTATGAACCTCTTGTCAGGTACACTGCAACAGATCATAGGTGGTTCAAACACCTCCATTCTGAACTTATCCTGATTATTGCGAAGCCACGCGACTGCATCTGCATGGTTTCGATCCCACGCACGCAGGTTTTCAAGTTTCCTATGGCGCTCATCGTCCAACATTTGTAACCTAACGCCAAGAATACTTAACAAGACAGGCTAAAGATAAACGAAGGCCTCTTACTGGCCCATAGCGTCGTCAATTTTGGCCTTCTGAGCAGCGGATGCGTCAATATTCGCCTTTTGACGATCCTGAAGTTCTTCCATGTGAACCTCCGTGCGACGATGATTCACATTCAGCTGACGCTATTTACTGTCAGTGGCAACGTCGTCAACAGGAGCGTGCTGAAATTGCAACATACAATTGCATCATTTATAGCTTGCAGATCTTCTAGCTTAGGGGGGTTATCGATCTCACTCTGCATCTTCTTAATCTGGCTTTCGAGGTCCTTGATCTTCTTTGCACGCTCCTTCTCGGCACGCTTCAATCCATCGAGGTTATTAGTGACGTCCTCGGCCTCATTCTCCTGCAAGGGGCTGAGTGTCCACCATCCAGAGGAAGGTGCATAAGGGACGAACCAGTTTGTCACTTTCTTGCCATCTGATTTTCATCTGCTGGAATTTCGCCTTGGATGCGTTCTTCTTCTTTTCCCGGGCCCTCTCAAATTCCTTGTACTGGGCAGCCAATTGTCTACGCATGTGTTACGCAGTCGACTAGTCCAGGACGAAGGATCAGCTCACTCGCGTTTCGCGTGCACAGGGGCATTTCTATCTCTGAGCTGTGCAACGTGGGCGTGTAGCTCACGCTGGCGTTCCTTGGCTTGCGCGTAGCGTTCCTTCGCCTCATGGTACTCGTTGACAGGAATCAAAAGTTCCAAAACAGATATCTACGAACGTCAATGGAAGGAAGATCAATAGCGAAACAGCTAAACATGCCTCTTTCTTAATTCGAATGCGCTCCTGGTACCGTGCTACATCTCGTTCAAGTTGAGCGTTTCGCTCTTCCATCACTCGAAGTGACTCTTGTTCCTCTTTGATTCTCTGAGGGAACTGTCAGTATAACCAGCGCATCAGTGCACGATTGGCAGAGATGACCTCTTGTATAGTCTTGAGCTCCTTGCCAGAAGTAATGAGAGTGTCATGCCACTTCGTCAAGTGAGTGTCGCCCGCGGCTCGCTGCGTCTCCCTCAGTAATTGTTGAGGAGTCATCTGCGCAAACTCCGAAACCTTGTCTTGAGGAAGAAAAGAACTAGAAACCGCGTATATGTGTTCAGTACACGATATATCATCGATCTACAATTTTACATTACCAAAGGTTGCCGACTTGGACATTCAGTCTAGCCATACGACCGGAGACTTCTTTACCAGTAGTTTGTTGACCGTTCAAAGTGAATGTAGACGATCTACTCTTCGAATTGAGGTTGCGTCGGATGATAAGGTTCCGCTCGCCCTTGGCTCCTTTCAACTCTATTTCAATATAGCCCGTTTCCTTGTCATTCTTTACGAAAGAGCTGATCTCGCTTGCGCGACCCAAAATCTAGTGGCAGTCAATACTCAATCCCAATGGTATGAAGTAAACAGACACTAGGAGGCCAATTCAGGCCGAGGCAGATTGCACACGCAATGCTACTTTTTCCAGTTCCGTTGGGACCAAGGATCATGTTCAAATATGGGCCCGGACGAAACTCTACCCAATCGTAGGTGACGAAATTGTTCAAGCGAATACGGACAATGGACCCAGGAATATAGCTACCATGATGCTTCAGACGGCCTACGCGAATACCGCAGGAAAACGTCAACACACCCATCACTGCCTCGGGGAAGCGTTTGAACGTGCTCGCGTTTAGGGCTCAAAACAACGGAGGCGCCGACTGAGTCAGCCCTCGCGCGCTTGCGTCCTCTGGGTGTTTCATCTTGTTCCTCGTCGCCACTTTCCCTGGGCTCTTCGCCATCAGCGTCTGAATCCCCACCGTTTGCGTCGGTGCCATTGCGTTGGGAAGGGCCCTGCGCCTCGTCCGCCTCCTCATCGGAGTCGACGCGTCGCGCCTTCCCCTTTCTGGTGTTCTCCTGTTTGGGATTAACCACTCGTCCCCGGACAGTCGTCCCTACGCTTTCTTTCAGAGTGTCATTGTCATCCACAGTCGCACACGTACGTGTCATTGCTAACGCGGGAAGGGGAGCTGAAAGAAATCGACACAATTAACTTTGCCAAAGTGGTCGCGACACCACGCGACACCACGCGACACCACTTTAGGGTGGGCTGGTTCGAGTTGCGAGTCTTTATGCGACCCGGCACCGATGAGCATTCGAAGAAAAAGCACGGCACACGATCTTGCCACCCTTCGTCTACATCCAGACGGTTCTCGCGTCCAGCAGTCCTCTGTGAACGCGAGACATCGCACGTCAGGATCCACCGTCGTAGATCCCAGGGGGAACTGGATTGCGAAAGATGCTGGGGGAAAAAGTTCGGTCAAGTCACGGAAAAAAAGTACCATCAGCATACACACGGACGATGTGGAACGCGAGTCTATCGATCTTTCCGCTGACGAAGATCTACGCGACCAGAGTACGGATAAGGAGCGAACGCGCGACAGCCAAACGCCGATCGAGGACGGGTCTCGACCGGAACCAGAACGATTAAATACGAGGACTAGGCGACGTCTCTCCTTCATGCGTGATCTCAGTTTCCTAGATCCCCCTCCAGTCGCTGTCTCTTCTCTTGGGCAGGATGCAGACCACTCGGATACCACCCCTGCCCAGGAGCCAGTTACCTCCTTTCCAGATCCAGCCCCCGTGAGTTCACCGCTCTGACCTTATGGGCCCTTTCCTGATATCCCACAAGGACCTATTGAAATCTGTCCACCATTTTGCTAGCTGCTATTACCGCGAAAGGGGGCAGCTGTTCGACAGCAGTCGAGATTACCGTGGAAAGAAAAAGGAAAGATACAAGAAACCGCAAGAAAACGTCCACATCATCGCTGCCAACGCTCCCGAGCACCATAATACCGACTCTGAGTCCGAAAACACGGACACAGCGGATGAGTCCACGGAAGAAGATGAAGGCGGGAGTGAAGTCGTTGACGTCGAGGACAATGGGAAAGAGGACGCCAGGACCAAAGTTGATACTCACAGAAAGGATATGTATAAGGCTTTTGATGGCTCCGCCCTCATGGCCATAGGTTCGTCGGCAAAGTTCAATTTAGCAGTTGACTCAACACGCCATAGGTATCGTGCTGCAGGAGTATGTGGCGCATACACTCACACCGCAAACTCATGCTTCAAAGGCACCTCGGAATTCAAAACGGAGAAGACCCGAGTAGGCGAGTAGCATAGCGTTTGCTAAGATGATCTCAGAAGAGCAATGAGATAATGAGGAGTTCTGTGCAAAGTGAGACAGGTGCACAACAAAGGGGTAGCTACCGGGACGATGATGAAGGTGCTGACGCTTTGTTCCTTCGACCAAGCTTTAACACATACTCATCCGTCAAAGTACCATCCTCCCATCGCTTCAGGATGTTGTCTCCATAGATTCCCGGGTTTGGTCCACCGAATACTTTCAGTCGCGCCATGCGCCGATCTCGTAGTTTGTTTTTGGGCAACATGCCCGAGACAGCGTGGTAAATGATCTGAAAGGCAGATACACGTCAAACTCCAAAGAGGTGGATTCCCGGCAGCAAGGGGCGCACCTCGTTTGGCTTCTTCTCCATCATAGTCTCATAAGGCGTTTCTTTGAGACCACCCGGATACATGGTGTGTTTTCGGTATACGAGTTGCTCGTCTTTCTTTCCCGACACCTTGATTTTCCGTGCATTGGTCACCACGACATAGTCTCCGCAATCGACTGCAAGGATCAGACCAGACACCGAGATCTAACACAAATAATACGTACCACCCTTGTCGTATATTGGTTTATGCTTGCCCATGAGCACGAGTGCAATCTTCTCTGCAAGTTTTCCCAGTACCCTGTCCGATGCATCGACGCGGTGCCAAACTCGAGCGTACGCAAGTGCAGTCTGTCAGTTTTCCCAGTAAGTCCAACGCGTCAGCAGAGGCTGCAAAAGACATCACACATTACCAATGGCTTGCGACATCTCGATGTATGTACTAGTGGAGGTTGAGTCGAGCAGAGCAGAGTTCGTATATGTGTGCTTATGTGATCGCACAATTTAGGTAACAACTGTGGTAAGCGCTGGGATCACGCGGCGCAACTCGCACTTCGTATCATGCCTCAAGTTCTGAGATGGGAATACCCAATGAAAAGTTACAATCGGCTCACACGCAGACAAGAGGCACAGTTTCTGCTAGCTTCTATCTCAGTCATAATATGTCAGGTTCTAAACGTGAGTCTTAGGTGACCGAGTATTGGGAATCTGGGATTGAGAGTTACCTCGAACAATAACATTTGACCTAAGAATCTCCCAGTGTGGGCAGCGAGCCTTCTGATGGAAGCGAAATGACGCTGCGACGAAATGGAAGTAAATGTTTCTATTTGGATTCTGAGAGGTCATCCTGATGACTCGTGGTCCCAAAGAGGCAACCCGAGGCGAGGCAGATGGTTAGTCGCCAGTCTATCATCCTCGTCGGACACGAACAGCTTCTGTTATGCTGCTCTGTAGGATACCGTGCATCTCATCACCAGTCCCCAGCCTAATCTCTATCACTTTGATGAGCAGCACAAACCGAATAGGCTAACGCACCCATAACGTCCAAACCAATGAGATTCACGAACTAGTTAAAGCATGCTCCACCACGAACCCACCACTGGAAGATGGCGAGTTCCCAGGCTCAGACATGGAAAGGGAAGAGTTCAATCAAGAAGGCTATAATGCGGAATTGACATCGGAAACACGAAAGTCTCGTAAAACGCTCACGCAACCACAATTTGGGTAGTAACCTTGCTTTGAGTGCGTGATTGCTCCGCACTAGGTATAGTCCAAATAACGAGGTAGATCGTCAGTAAGACGACATCGGAAGTAGACCTAAGTAGTCGTGTCACTCACCAGGTACATCTCCTGTCGTAGGTACCGTGGAACTATCAATGCAAGGATCGTACTAGTAACGAGACTCTAGGAGGATTGAGCAAAGTCAATGATGATCTTCATTTGGTAGTCGTAAATCCCGATGTTGTTTAAAGCCAAGGATAGAAACAACCTGTGAACATAGTAAACAGACACTAGGCAAATAATAATCACGCGCGAACTTACGAAATTAATATAATCCCGCTCCATTGGATGAACAGAGCTAGAAAGGTGGCGATGGCGATCCGCTTTCGAACGTCTGCTCGAGCTGAGTGTACTCCGCCTTGGCGAATTGCGAGTTCAAGTTCCCTTTTGCATAGTAAATTACAAGGATGGCGTGGGCCTCGTCTCATCTTGCTTTCGAATCAGCGAACTAGGAGATCCCGGGATAAAGCAAATGCAGGTGGCTTGAAAGAGACTGGGTGCTATTTGAAGCAGGGATGGGATCCTCCAAGCCCAATCATTGGGGATGGCAAATGTCCCGAGAGTCGCACCAGCAGCAGCTACAGCACCTTGTGATAGTCAGGTCGGAATCCCCTTATAAATGGTCACGATTACAATTACCAATGTAATAGAAAGTGTTTGGATGTGCCAGCTCTGTACATCTTTCACCATCAACGAAAACGACCAAGACACTGCACTATACCTCCAATAAAAGAAGAGGCAGCCACAACGACGAAGACAACCCAAAAGGCCGAGATAAAGCGAGCAACAACGAACATCGTAACCATCAGACAGTGAAAAGCTATCAGGACAGAAGGTTCAGACTTTGGTATCAACTCGCTTACGATTCATAGCAGGTGCTTGTAGAATCCCGATATTATTGACACTATACTTCCAAATAGCACCGGATGTCGCTTCCCGTACCCGTCGGCGATGAGGGGGGAATATGGAGCTGAAACAAACCCACTAATAGCGTATGCGGCAACCACAAGACCCAGCCGAGCAGAACGGGGGTGGTGATAGTCTGGAATTCAATTAAATGCAGCATGGAATCAGGTGAGAGACACCTCACATTCAACCCATGACGGTACGGCCTGCAGAACTTTCGCCATGGATTGATCAAACCCTCTCTATGTCATCAATATACCTTCCAAGGCGTACTGAGATGAACGCCTACCCCCAAGCTGTCTCGGCTCTCAGACAGGCTGGAAACATCAAGAAATACAAGAACCTAAAGTTCGGCTTTCTATGTCAGGGGACCTGGTCTTGTTGCGCAAGGCAAGAGACAGTTGCATGGTTGCTCTCTAACTGGATATAGCTGCCATTTCGTGAGTCTATTTCGGAAGTGATCAAAGGACCGAAAAATGAAGACGAACCTTAACCTTTGGGATCTTGCTCAGCCGAATATCGGAGACCCTGAAATTTGAGGCCTTTGAGATCTTGAAGGCCTAAAGCGGCGCTGAATCTAAAAATTGAGTGAAGCGGCTCGAGCAAGATGAGACCACAAGCTGTCCTACTCAGATCAGGATCACACTACCTTTGGATCAAATCCTGGACACCCAGTCAATACACGCTGATTGTGTGAAGGCCAAGTCGGGCTGTGGCTACCAGTGACGCATGAAAGGAACAACTGTTTACCTCCAGGGTCTAGCTACCGTAGCTCGGGGACAGATAGGAATTGCCGGTGGCATCTCCGAGGCTCAGAGCTACTAGTAGTCCAGCCCACCATGAGGTAGCGCGACGAGGCGAGGCAAACCGTCGGGTTGGTTTGCTACCCGAGCCACCATACAGATGAGCTGGTCACCAGACTATCTCCGAGCGTGTTGTGCAAGGCATTAAAGCGTGATAGTCAACTCGATGTACGTATCGATAAATAAAGGTGAAAGTTGGCGTGGTACTGCACCTGTGACTCTGTCCCAGTGTGAGCAGCAGGGCGGCTCTGGCAGAACATCTTCGCAATCGAAAGTACGTCCATACATATGCATCACAGTAGGTAACACGGTAAATATGTGGGCTAGATATATCACTGATTTTTTCCTTTGCGCTTACTGAGTATCGCTTTGCCACTATTGGGTATTACCTTTTCCTCTGCTTTCGGTGCCATGGTCATTGCTGTAGGAGGGGTTTTCTTATGAGCAGCCTCTGGTTTGGAATTCGACCGACCCCGAGGCGATGATTTGTGGAGGAAGTTCATGAGAAGAGTCGCCAACCCCCCACTTAGCATATACGTTAGCCACTTTGGAAGTCGAGTGAGGTACTTGTGAACCTCCGCCAAAAAGTATGCGAAGTAATCAAGGAGCCATTCTCTGTCACACAAATTAGTTCGCGAAGGGATCCTGCAGTGGAAGTCATGCGAACCGATCTCCTCCTGGGCCGTACACGGATGCCCAAGGCTCTTTGTGGCGCCATCCTTCTTCCTTGAGGAATTGGTACAACACCTCGGCAGTGAGTCGAATCTGGCCTGCTCTATAGAATCGCAGGGTTTTTCCTCGGTCTTTCAACACAACAAGAGTGGGCGGTCTGAAGAAATGGCTGAGCAACGCAGGACAGCGACGAAGACCCAGATACGCACGACCACACTGCCCATTTGGTGGTGATAACAGTGACGTCCAGATAATCAATCCTTCCAAACCGAACGTGCTCCAAGTCGCCCTTCTCCAGGGTGTAATTGAATGCTGCTTCAAAGGACTCGTCCACGAACTTGGAAAGCCCTTCTGGTTGACCCATTGTACACGTTCTGCAAAACTGGTCATATTGACGCTGCCGGAATGAGGAGACTGGCTTACACTATGATGAACCAAACCCGTTCTTCCTCCTCCTCTGGGGTCATTTCCTCGTTCACGACCAGGTCCGCATAGTTGGCGTCGGTGATCAAAGGAATCCGCTCATCCCAAACCACGGGAGGTGTTCCGGTGATATTAATGCCAATGACAGAAGAAAGCGCCGCAAGAGGTCCACCGGTCACTAGATCGTCGAGGAACGGAATCGTTCTGAATTTTACAGCCGTTTTGGTAGTCTGAGCCGCCACGGACCGTGCAATCGTCGATGTTGGTATCGGCTGTCCTGGGGTCCATCCTGCGGAGAAATATTGTGCGTTGGCAATCCCGACGGCGGCGAACAGGCTCGATGCCAGAGCCAGCAGCTTCATGAGTAGCTAGGAGAGATACAGAAACGAGTGGTACAACAAAGAGGACAAACAATAACCACAGGAGCCTGTTAGCTCGGTCGCATGTTCTCAGTGCAGCCTCGAGTTGCACACGCAATGGCTTAACGTTGCACGACCGAAGTTGGTCGCATTTAACTTATTTCGAGCACAAGACGAGGTGTTGTTGCCAGTGGGGTTGCCATGCGAAGGCTGTGAGCGCAGTGCTTTGCGTAACCCATCCAACCCGAGCACAGCCCACCAATTCCTTCGAGATAGTACATACGTCTCGGTAGCCAGCTGTAGGCACAGACCGTCACCAACATCGCCCACAGGGCCAGGCGACTTCGCGGGTAGAAATGCACGCAAGAACATTTGGTTGGCCGACATGGACACACCTCTGGTTTCTGTCTCTAATAGTTCGCTGCACCCAGGCAGTGCACACCGAAGGCGAGTTGCCATCGCGTGCTGCGAGTCAAAGCACTGACACCACATCTGTTCGTAGTTCCTTCGGCCGCATCATTCTACGTTCCGAATCTCCCTGGCTTGCACCAGGACCCTGCCCGCCCATTGCATATATACGCTGGACACATCCTCTCCGACCCAAATGCGGCGTCTGCGAGTGAACTCGATGTGCTTGCGCACCTGTTTTTCGTGATGGTGAAGGCGCGGCGAGCGGCCGACAAGGAGCGACTGATGTTCTGGTTCAACGTGAGTCCGTGCAGCCCTAACATGTCACCGGAGATGCATTATATTCTTCAAAGGGTGGGCCTGGGTGCTCGTCCTTTGATGGACTTATGATGGAGGTGGGTCCATGGAGGGTAGATGGTCACGGCGGCCTGAAGACGGTCGAGGGAGGCTGGGAAGAGTACACTACGATGGTCTATGGTGCGGACTGGTGTTCTCTCTCGCTATACTCTGATCTCACCCCCCGAAAGTCGATCAACCCGCGGGGACGGGACTATCATATACCAGCACAAACCACTACATACACACATTAGAAGAGGTATAACTTCCTTGGGACTTGTTACTCCCAGCTGCTCCTGACAGTTTTCTGCAGGCCACGGACCACGTAATGCAGTTTCTGCGGACTTTCTATAAGATTTTTCCAGAGTATTTATTGGTGGATGTCAGTCTCTCCCTTTGTGTTTGTTTTCAGGTACTTACAACTGGCAGACATTCCTTGGCGGTGAAAGTTTTGCAGGGCAATATATTCCTTATTTTGGTATTATGATCTATTCCCACTGTTATCCGCCTTTTCGCTTGCCAACGCCTGTACAGCGGACGCAATTCTCACATCAGATCTTAAAATTCCGTTACGCGGCGCTGCGATCGGAAATGGCTGGATAGATGCACGTAGCCAATACCCCGCATATCTCGACTTCGCAGCAACTCACGGCATCATTGATGTGCAATCGCAGGTATGTTGTTTAGTACTTTCACGTATGGTCGTGTGACAGTGGATGCGTTGCAAGGACTACAGCGACAGAAATTTGGCCCTAAAGCAATGTATTGCCCAATTTAACGGTAAAACCAAGGAGCCAATACATATTGACGACTGTGAGAAGCTCCAAGCTGATATTCTCTACTCAAAATCGCGAACGTGAGTGCAGATTCCAGTTCCGTCCTGTCATATTTACGACAGTGTGTAGCGTGAACGGAGTGAGGAGGTGCGTAAATGTATATGATGTGCGACTAGAGGACGACTGGCCTGCTTGTGGCATGAATTGGCCGCCGGACCTGAAGGATATAACCCCCTATCTCGCTGTACGTTCAGCATCTCAATCTTCCTGGCAGGATTGATGTTCAACTTCTTTTGGGTCCTGGCACGGATAGCGTAAAGACGTTATCAGGGCTCTTCATGCCACTGGAAAACCCGAGAGCTGGGTCGAATGTCTCGCTCGCATTGGGTCCGAGATGCACGACTGGGCCTCGCCATCCTCAATCACGCTTTTACCAGGTGTCATCGAGCGGATCCCCGTATTGCTGTTCGTCGGTGATCAAGACTACATTTGTAACTACATGGGCATCGAGAATATGATCGATACTTTGACGTGGGGTGGCGAGAAGGGATTTGGTGTAAGTGCAACGTTCGTTTGTGTTCGCCCCTTTTCTCATACCGGCCCGAATTTGTTGGCGGTTACTTGATACAGACAGCGCAAACGGAACCATGGACTGTTGCTGGGACACCAGCCGGAACGTGGGTTTCTTCGCGAAACCTCACCTATGTCAAGGTGCGGAACTCTTCTCTTTGTAAATACGACATTCGGTGCCAACATTCTCTACACGCAGGTTTTCAATGCATCTCACATGGTTCCGTACGACGTCCCCGAGGCAGCGCATGACATGATTCTCCGCTTCATGGGCGTGGACTTTTCGGCCGTCCTCGAGGGCTCCGCACGCATACCGAGCAGCGTTGGCGCCGACGTCAAGCCCATCTTCGCGGACGACGACGGCAACCACCCCGCGTCGTCCAACCCGCCAGGCAAGACATCCGCAAAAACAAAGGCAGACTGGGATGGTGAGCGTCTGGCCGTCTTTTGTCTCTCGCTGTTTCTCTGGCGTCGGCCGGTTTCGTTGATCGGTAACTGATTTGCGAGTGAAACGGCCAACAGCGTATTATAACGCAGGGACGGCTGCGCTCGTTTTTTTGCTCGTCATCATTGCGCTCAGCGTTTGCATATGGTGTCGACTCCGCAGGAGACGTATCCAGCTCAGTCGAAAAGGTGGTGACGCAGAAGAGAACATCCCCCTCCAGAGCACTTCCGACGGGGACGGGGAAGAGTTGGAAGTCGAGAATGTTCGACGAAAGAGAAAAGGAAAGGACCGGGCGCCCCAAGGCGACGAAGGAATACCGGTCTTTGACGTGGGCGATGCCGACGAGGATTAGTATGGGATCTGGTTCTATCGGTCCTGTGCACAACGGTACCGAGGAGAAAGGGGCGAGGAGCTTTATTTGCTTTACTGGGTGTACTGGATCTCCAGGTTGATTTCGTATCATGGCTACATTTGTGTTTTACACCTGGATTTCACCGAGAATGACAGTATCCACCCATTCTCCAGCTTGTAGCTGTGACGGACCCCCCTCTTGGAGGATCGGTAACTGCACAAGCCCGTTGGCCCCACTGAGGCTTGCCACCCGACTTGACCTCTGACCTCCTGTGCTGTACGCCTTGAGACCCTCCGACGTAGCCCTCACAATAACGCGATGGAACTCGACCCGTGGATCGAGACGCATTGCGGTTTGAATCTATTGACAGCATGGATTCGTTTACTCCGTCGCATCGTAGCAGGAAGACGTGCTAATCTAGCTTACCTGCGCTTTGACGCGCGGGAGCTGATACCCCGCGGCCGGCCATCCGCCCAGTCTCCTGAGCGCGGGTACGACGAAGACGTAAAACGTCACGAGCGCAGACGCTGGGTTTCCGGGGAGCGCAAATAGATATTTCTGTCTGCCACTTGGTTCTTCTGCTGGCGGTACGGGTATGCTCGCGAACGTCGTCGGCTTCCCCGGGTTCATAGACACGCGGCCAAAGTGGATCGTGCCCCCGAACCGTCGTTCGATGACGGGCTTGAGGAGGTCTGTGGAGCCCATCGACGTGCCGCCAGTGGTGAGAAGCAAGTCCGCTTCTTGGAGTCCTCTGGTGATCACTCGGACGTGTGCGTCGACGCTAGAACGTTTCTTCAATCGTGTGGTCATCCTTCAACCGAAAAACGAATGCTAGGCCTCACTCGTCGGGCACGATCCCGAGGTCGACGACTCTGTACCCCATGCCTTCCAGTGCTGCTTGCAACGAGGGGCGATTAGTATCGTATATCCCTCCCCATCCATCGCTGGGGAATGCATTGGGCGATTGAAGGTCCAAAATCTCGTTTCCCGTGCTCAAAAGGGCCACAACAGGTTTGCGTCGGACCTTCGCCTGTGTGCATACCGATTAATGGGAGACAAGCAGAGGGACAGTCTGACCCGGCAGACTGACCTCTCTTTTCCCGACAAACGTCAACGTACCGATTTCGCCTCCTAGGCTTGTGATCACGTCGTCTTTCCGCAGCACTAAATCCCCAGCGCGTACGTCCGAACCCGCGAGCCTTACGTTTTCACCCTTGAGCACTTGCGCTAGAGTTTTTACCTGACTCTCTTCGAGATCTTCGCCACCAGCGTCTTTAACGGTAGACACCAACTCTGTATCTTCTACCATGATAACGGCGTCCGTCCCAGCAGGGAGTGGACTGCCTGTGTTGACGCGGAATACAGAGCCTCGTGGAACCTCTTCTGCGAGTGCATGTATTTTCGAGGTCAATACATTGTAAACGCCGGAAGGGTCGGAAGCTGATAGTTGAGAGGGTCATGAACAATCCAAAGCTCCATTCTGCGGGATGTCTTACACCGAAGTGCGTAGCCATCTACATTAGTGGTTTCTGAAGATGGTACGTTCTGTGCTGCGTACACGTCTTCAGCGAGTATGTGTCCTGCAAGGGCTGGAGTAACCTGTGGAGCGCATCGATAAGATAAACCGTGCGTCTAGCATTGATTTACGGACCGGGAGCTCGAGAGCCTCCAAGGGCTGAATCTCGGTAAAGATAAGCTGAAGAGCTGCTTCGAAACCGATCTGTGGATATGGTGATATGCGATGGCGAGCTGGAGCTGTGAATTTGCCTATAACGCATGTTTAGGTGGCAGCTTTTGCTTGCTTACTGGGGGCAGATGGATCATGGGAGAGCAACGTCTTGGGTCGGGGAGCTTTGTGTCCGTCATGGTGATGATGGTCATGGTCATGGTGATGATGGTCATAGTGATGGTGGCAGTGGTCTGGCACTTCCGATGGCTGCTCCCGGGCAGCGTGACCAGCCCCCAGCGTAGCATGGACTTGCTCACCGCTACCACCCCTGATAAGGTCTATGGCATGGGCTACAACACCATTGGAGAGAAGTGCCTCCATGTTCTCCCTCACGGCCTTGACACTGCCTGGGAGTGTAACGACAAGGGTGTTTTTGATGGTCCCTGCGATTGGTCTGGACAACACTGCGAACGGTGTGTGTTTGATCGATGTGTAGAGCAGGAGATGTACGATCCCCGGTGCGTTCCGTTCGATTAGAGGCGCGATCGCCTAACAAAAGACCCACGATAGTTCTTAGCAAAGGATGAACGCCTGGGGGGCAAACGGTACCTCAGGGGTTCTATCCCTCACACCGAACCCAGTTCCACCGGTGGTAATGATCCAGTCTACCACGCCCTGCTCAGACTGATCTCGGACAGCCTGACGAATCTGAGATTCATCATCTGGGAGAAGGGCGGTGGATATTTCATGATAGCCGTGATGCTGGAGAATCTTCTGTATTTCGGGACCAGACGCGTCTTGGGTCTTGCCCAGAGATGCGCTGTCGCTAACTTGGTGCTGGTGAGTCCTCTGGACCCCGAGAGGGTGGGGAATGCAACCTCCATACCTGTGATGACTAAAACCTTGACGGAGCCCATCGATGTCTAAAAGGTGGTCTATCATAGCCACCGCGTCCTTGTGATCTGCTGTGGGAACCCTCTTTCTTGCCCTTGCCTAGTGTCCGCTGTATCATACTGGCCCCCATCTTGGCCATCGCCGCATTCCCCC
This sequence comes from Boletellus deceptivus, assembly GCA_038090195.1. Lineage (NCBI taxonomy): Eukaryota > Fungi > Basidiomycota > Agaricomycetes > Boletales > Boletaceae > Boletellus > Boletellus deceptivus. Next base: position 62,129 of record JBBPMG010000035.1, read on the forward strand.
ATCAGTCACACAAGACGATTGCAGGTCATCTTGGCAGCAGTAGCCTGATGACCAGCTTCTTCAGCACTGACAGACGTGTGGGCATTGTGTGTTCAGGCTGAGCGTGCAGAAAGCGTTGCCATAAGCGCGGGCCATGACTGCAATGCGACCCTCCAGGTGACGCGCTCAAAAGGTCGCATCAAACAGGATGACCTTCGGCGCGTTCGCAGGATGTTGGCGGACGGAGGAGCGCACACGAGGCGCTCACCCTTCCCTTGTTCTTGCAGACCGGAGTGAATCGATGCGGGATCTTGAGACGACCTTGGAAGTCTACCGTGCTTCTTCGGACTTCTCCACCTGACCTCTTTTCTGGGCGCTGGAGCCGAGGCATTTCAAGGATGTCTCCGTGTTTCGCGTGGCAAGCTTTACCCGTGGCTGTAGGCATGCAGGGTAATCGTGCGTAGTGGGTCCTTGCAACTGCATGCGACGGATCCGTGGCACTGCCACTACTCGCAGCGAAGTGAGCGGAGCAGCATGCGATCCGAGCCTGGGGCCACCGTCAAAGTTGGTCCCTCCGAACAACCGGGGTACAGCTTACCAGTTCCACGTTCCTATCAACGAACCAAGTAACATGGACCCGTGGAGGGATGGACGGGGGAGTTATGCTCAGTTAGGGAGCAAAGACTCGGTCGTCTCTCAGCTTGCACAACAAGACAAGGTTCCCTGGTATGATAAGCCCAACCTTCGCCTTTTGTATCTCTTCATGCTCCCATCCTGTCTCGGAGTGGAAATGACGAGTGGGTAGGTCTTTACAGTGTATGCTCCAGAGACGAGTTACTGACATGGACAAAGCTTTGATGCGTCCATGATAAATGGCTTACAGGCTGTTCCCTCATGGCTTGAATGTAATCTCGTCGCTCGCTTCATGTTGGAACGTATTGAATCGGACGACAGACTATCATCACCCGCGTTCTGCCTCTCTGGGTCTCATGGCTTCAATGTATTCTTTGGGTGCCATTTTTGCCGTTCCATTCGTTTCCTCGGTCACCAATAGCATTGGAAGGCGACACCCGATATTGCTCGCAGGTGTCATCTCTCTGATCGGGGCTGCTCTTCAAGGATCTGCGTTGAATTGTAAGTTGTTGATACGTCCGAATCACTAGAATGTTTTTCAAGTGTATTCGTATTCGTTAGTCACGATGTTTGTCATTGCCCGCTTTATCCTCGGCTTTGCCAATGTTTTTTGCATTGTAGCTGCATCTTCTTTAATCGGAGGTGAGAGTATTTCAATTTGCATACTGGTTATTGACTGTAAGTAGAACTTTCGCATCCCAAAGAGCGAGCCCTCATGGGTTCCCTCTTCAATTGTTCGTTTGACCTTGGTAAATTGAAGTTGTGATCCCTTACAGGGTAGGTTCAAGCTTATCGCTCGTAGGTGCAATAGCCGCTGCTACGGTGACCTTCCAGACCTTTGCTATGGCCAGTAATTGGGGATGGAGAATACCATCTTTCCTTCAAGCAGTCCCCAGTCTCCTTCAAGTCTTCTTCATTTGGTTCGTTCCAGAATCACCTCGGTGGCTCATTTCACGGGGAAGAGGAAGAGAAGCATACGCCATTCTCGTAAAGTATCATGCCGAAGGAGACGAAAATTCGGATTTCGTCAGGGCAGAATATAGTCAGATAGAGCAAACACTAGAAGCAGAAATGAATGCTGCTCACACGAGCAGGAAGATGGTCTTTTCAACACCGGGAATGCGGAAACGGGCCATCATCGCAACCTTCCTCGGTCTGTTCGCTCAGTGGAGTGGAATTGGATTGATTTCGTGAATCTACCACTTGATGTCCGTGCACCGGACTACCTTTGCTTACTATACTGCCAACAGACATTACCTTGCCGTCATTCTGGATAGCATCGGCATTCATGACAACCGGACGAAGAATACTGTTAATCTGACCAAAGTTTCGTGGAGCTTCATTAACGGTACAGTCATCGCGTTAATAGCACCTCGATACCCTCGACGAAGGATGTATCTGGTAAGTAGTCTGTGGACCACCTTCGGTACCGTTCCTAACCTCTCTGTAGGCGTGTACTGTCTCGATCTTTATTATATTTACAGCTTGGACCATTGCCAATGCGGAGTATTCACTCACCCACAGCAAGGTCGCCGCTCACGTGGTGCTCACGCATGTATTCGTGTCCATTCATCGAAAGCGCATTCTCACATCGTACACTTTTCAGTCTTATCTTCTTGTATAGTCCTGCTTACAACTTGGCATTTACCCCATTGACTTACCGTAAGTCTCTTGTCACCGAGCTGTTCACCCCTGACGAAAATGGATCCCTATATCAACAGCTTTCTTGGTCGAGCTCTTCCCGTTCCATGTCCGAGCTAGTGGCATCGCAATATTTCAATGGTGGAGCCGTGTTGCGGCGTTCTTCAATCAATTTGTCAATCCTATTGGTATTGAGGCTGCAGGTATGTCGATCTGCATGGCTCATGATTCTTGCAAGTCTGACTAGGTGGGCGCGAAAAAGGCTGGAGGTGGTACATTCTGTAAGCTTTCTTTATAGATATCGGTCGACTGCTACTGAAAGATACTAGCTACTGCGTATGGAACGCCTTTCAGGTCGTCTTCATATACTTTATGTTACCCGAGACGTCGGGGCGCACGCTCGAGGAACTCGCGTTTTGTAAGTACAATTATGCTATCCGGCGAGTGTGCTATCGTCTCATGGGTGCCACCTCGAAAAGTGTATGAGAATGATCGAGAGGCCCTTGGGCGCACTGAAGATGAGACCTTGCATGAACGTAGAGAAACCGGGACGTATGGTACTATGGGTGGACAGTAGCCCTAGGAGAACTGGCTTGGCGAGTACTGGGACGACTCAAATCTGTTGCCTAATGTCTCTTGCGTGGTTCTACGAATGCACCAGGTTCATCTAGCCGGTCAAGTGCTTGAATGGAGCTGCAACGGGCCGAGAGGGGTCACCATTGCAGGTCTAGCCAGTTTTGCCGTGATTACCCTGAATGAACCTGTGCCAAGCTAGCTGGCAACCGTAAATTAGGAAATCTGCTTCATGTTCAAACGCTCATTCTCTGGGCCCGGAACGCACATCGTGTAATGAAATGTCCAAGATAAGTCAAATTCCCATCGGCACATACGTATGTTTGCTCGCACGACGTTCGACCGACGAAGGTCCCGAGAGATTAGAATCACATTCAGCAGCTCCGCTAGAACGGGCTGCTTAATCGCATCAAGACCCGCCTAGCATTGAACATCGCGGTCGCCCCGAGCGAGTTTCGTGGAAGCCTATAGCGAATCAGGCGTACCTGACTCGGTCTCTACATTGCCATGGCCTTGCAGAATGCTGGACCTGAAAGCTATTCTCGAGTAGCAAGTAACGATGTGACCGTTTCTCGGCTCGCCCAGCAAGACGAGGTACCGTGGTACAAGAAACCTAACCTTCGGCTGTTGTACCTCGTCATGCTTCCGACCTGTCTAGGCGTGGAAGTGACGAGTGGGTAAGCGTTTCTACTCTACCGTCCAAGCGCTCCGTTGTTGATGTATAGAAGCTTCGATGCGACGACGTTAAACGGTCTACAAGCTGTGCCTTCATGGCTCGAGTGTAAGGCAGCCCTTCAGCTAATGTTGAGTTAATTGTGTGTCAATTAATATTGATCGCAGATTATGATCATCCTCGCTCTGCCTCGCTAGGTCTCATATCTGCCATGCACCCTCTGGGTGGAATTGCCGCCGTTCCGTTTGTCCCCTCCGTTGCTGACAAGTTCGGGAGGCGATATTCGATACTCATGGGGAGCGTGATCACGACGATTGGAGCGATTCTACAGGGTACAGCGTTGGATTGTAAGTCATGGATGATCTTGAGCACTGGAGGACGCATTTCACATCGAGTTGCCAGTCACGATGTTTAGTATCGCTCGTTTTATCTTGGGATTTGGCATCATCTTCTCCATCGTAGCCGCCTCTTCTTTGATCGGAGGTGTGTTGCCTTTTTTTTCTTTCTTGACTCACTACTGGCTAATCAGGTCGCCGAATGAAGAGTTATCACATCCGAAGGAGCGTGCGGTCATGGGTGCGCTTTTCCACACCTGTTACATGGTTGGTAAGTCGCTGGGATCTGCTGTAAAAAGGGTCCGATTGATCTCTCCTAGGGTCTATAAGTGCCGCTGGAGTGACCCTCGGGACGTTTTCCATGTCGAGTAACTGGGGATGGAGAATCCCATCCTTCTTCCAAGCAGTGCCCAGTCTACTTCAACTCACTTTTATCTGCTTTCTTCCCGAATCCCCTCGTTGGCTCATCTCAAAGGGTAGAAGGGACGAAGCGTACGCCATTTTGGTGAAATACCATGCGGAAGGCGACGAATTTTCGGAATTCGTCGAGGCAGAATACACCCAGATTGAGCAGACGCTGACAGAGGAGATGAAGACCGCACAGATGAACTGGATGGAAATGTTTTCAACGAGAGGGATGCGACGGCGGGTCATCGTTGCATCCATCCTCGCTCTGCTCATGAAGTGGAGCGGGAATGGGCTGATTTCGTGAGCCATGACTAGGGTCCCCTTTTACTCTGTCATCTGTTCAGTACGTTCGTAGATATTATCTTTCTCCGGTACTGGACACCATTGGAATCCGCGACAATCGGACAAAAAACATCATCAACTTTGCCAGGGCCGCGTGGAATCTCGTCAACTGTCTGTTCTTCTCGCTGACTATATCTCGATACCCGCGGCGGAACGTATATCTGGTAAGTGTCAGCTACTACTTCCAACACCATTGCACTGAACCCCCCCAGGCATGCACAATCGCTGTCTTTATAGTCCTCAGTGCCTGGACCGCAGCTAGTGCAGTGTATGCGCAAACCCGGAGTCTGATGTCATCTCATATGGTGCTCGTGTGGGTCGTACCATTTATCGAAACAGACGCTATTTATGCTCTTGTTGGCATCTCATAGCCTCATCTTTTTGTACACTCCGGCGTATCACGCGGGACTTACTTCCCTGGTCTACAGTGAGTTGAGGTCGGGTATCACGAACTACGCGTTGACATAACGGATAGCTTACCTGGTTGAGCTGTTTCCCTTCCATATCCGAGCGAGGGGTATCACCATCTTTCAGTGGTGGAGTCGCATTGCAGGCTCTGTCTCCCAATTCGTGGATCCCATCGGCATTGCCGCCGCAGGTACGGTTTCATGTGCCTGGTAGCCTTCCCAACGCTGATCAAAAGGGGATGGGGACACGATAGGTTGGAAATACTATCTCATGTGAGTTCGAGTCTGGCGAGGAATAGCTACCGATGTGATAATGGGCACGCACTGACAAGTCCGCTGTCTTAAACATTCAGTTATTGTGTGTGGACCGCATTTGCGATCGTGTTCATCTATGCCATATTTCCAGAGACGTCAGGTCGAACGTTGGAGGAACTGACCTTTTGTAAGTGACTGGTGCCTGGAACACCGTTCTTTTATTTTCTGCTTTTTTGTTTTTACCGGCACTTTCAGTGTTCGAGGACGATCGTAGGCCGGGGGCCCCCAGAGATACGGAGGTCGTGCCACTGTTGCACGATCATCACCGGACGGTAGGATCTGCAACCCCGTGGAGGACAACCCGGGGACGGCGAGCAGTGCCCCACAGAGATGACCCGGAATTTTAGTTCCGCCAGCGAGTCGTGTCGCTAGTCTGGGGCAGACGGGACGAGGTTTCGACGGCCCGACGATGGGTTCAACCCCTTTGGTGAGATTGAGATGCGGAAGAAATGGGAGCGTCTTGTAAGAATACCGGTACCGCTTTGATGACGAGAGAGACGAAACGATCCCTCGTTGTATACTACGGGTCGCAATCGTGGCGTCGGAACAGTGACAGATATGATTGTGATCGCTTGCAGAGCAGTGACAGATGCAGATACGAGCGTTCGCGGAGCAGAATTGTAAGCGGCCAGACCGTCGCACTTAGCCGTTACAGCAAAGGGCGGAAATACCGAATGAGTACCGTTCAGCATCGCAGACGGCATATGCACTAGTTACGGGACCTAGGTAAGCCAGCGTGTTTACATGCATGTCTCAAGTAGTAGGCGCATTGTTCATGTGGTGAAGCCAGCATTTATGAGCTCCTCGCGCTCCTGCTGGAAGTCGGGACCCTCAAGGTCCAGGAGATCTTCACTTCTGAATGGACTGACATGGTGCCAACACGAGTAAAGAGGCCAAGGCAGAGTACGACTAGAAACGACGCGCCACCTTGCTGACTCATACGTATGGCCACGTACCTCGGACCAACCCTAGAACGACCAAGTCAGTCAAAACAGGACTGTATCGCTCCTGCTCTCTGCAAAACACAAGCCATCCGCCCCAATCTACCTCACCATTTGTCATACCGCGTTCTGAAAGACGCTAGAGGATGCCCAAAATGGGATCAGGACTCTCGTAAATACATGTTTTTCCGTCTCCATGACAATTATCATTGCTATTATAGCATATTCCTCCTACAAGAGCCTGATGCCCAAGAGCGATGCGTGTGCACTCTCAGGTTATCACACGACCATTTAGACACCTCTTTGATCAGCGCAAGCTCCTACCATGGTGGCACCTCACACCAGAACGTTTGAGTTTGGGTGGTGGCGCCCAATGTAAAAGGCGACCTGGTCAAGCAACCTGACGCCGAGGATGCCGACGCCGACCTCGAAGACTATTACACGTATTGTGTAAGTTTTTACCTTTCTCCTTGTACTCACGAGCTTCGAGACGTCGCCGGCGATATTAATCGGGACGATGTGGAAGCGTTCAAGCTACCGTCGCTACGACAACTGGTTCAAGAAGTTGCTCCGGGGTGCGAAGCGCCCTCATGTTGGTCAGGGAGATGACGCTTCGGAGAAGTCCCGTAAAGTGTAAAACTGTCCTCGCGTACCAATATGCTTGAACTTGATGGCTTCGACGGTGTCGTCGAGGCAAATAGTCCACTAAGCCACTACTTTGATTCTCGACGGGATTATCAGGCAGTCACTACATCTCAGCACGGAAGCCCGAACTGAACTTGACAACATCAATACATCCCCCACTCGACAACAGCACAGTATAGGTCTTTCTGCGGACAAACTGACTTTACGTACAACAAGAACTTGAAGTTATTAGCGGTAATGCGAACGGAAGGCTATGCAGAATCGACGGTGGCCAGGATGTGAGCAGGTCTGTGTGAAGGAGCTGCGAACAGCGCTGTCAGCGAGGACGCCACCACAAGATCAGAAGCAAGCGTGCTGCCCACTGCAGGCATTGTCCTGAGACACTGCCATGCCAACTCGGACCCTCCGTTTGGCAAAAACGGGCGGAGAATTACGTATACCGAGCGCCTTTGCTCAGTCTCCCAGTGCATGACCATGTCCTCACGCAGTGGTAGTCCGACTGCGAACAATTCCCGGAATATAGAGGGTAACGATGCGATCGTCTCCCAACTTGCCCAGAAAGACAACGTCCCGTGGTACAAGAAATCCAACCTTCGACTCTTGTACCTGCTCATGGTTCCGACCTGTCTGGGCGTTGAGGTGACTGCCGGGTAGGTGTTTCTGTGTACTTCTTTGATGGTCCATCGCCGACATGTAGAACTCAAGGTTTGATGCGTCCATGTTAAATGGTCTACAAGCTGTGCCCTCGTGGCTTGAATGTGAGGCTGGCTCCCAGTTGGTATTGTAGGCTAAATGACATGCATCTCAGACTTTAACCATCCCCGTTCCGGTTTGCTGGGTCTCCTTGCCGCCACGCATCCATTGGGTGGGATTGCTGCCACTCCAATTGTTCCCTCCGTCGTCGACAGGTTTGGGAGGCGATACTCGATTCTCATCGGGAGCGTAATCATGATGATCGGGGCTGTTCTGCAAGGTGCCGCAGTGAATCGTAAGTGGCTGGAGATTGAAGCGTCGGCACGCCATCCACATCGATCTGTTAGTTACGATGTTCAACCTCGGCCGCTTTATCTTGGGATTCGGCATCGTCTTCGCGGTTGTAGCCGCTTCTTCTCTGATTGGAGGTATGTATCGTATTTATTTCAAGCTCATTCCTAGCCGATTAAGAGGCCGCTCGGAAGAATTGTCGCACCCAAAAGAACGAGCGATTATGGGCTCGCTTTTCAGTATCAGTTACATGTTTGGTAAGTCGGAGATTGTGTCCGCTGTGGGAAGGTACTGAATGGATTCTTTCTAGGCTCGATAGGTGCGGCTGGAGTGACCCTTGGGACGTTTGCTATACCCAGCAATTGGGGATGGAGAATCCCGTCCTTCCTGCAAGTAGTACCTAGTCTACTTCAGCTAACTTTCATCTGGTTTCTCCCTGAATCTCCTCGCTGGCTCATATCGAAAGGCAGAGGGGATGAAGCACACGCTACTCTAGTCAAATACCACGCGGAGGGCGACGAAACCTCAGAGTTCGTCAAGGCGGAGTACACTCAGATCGAGCAGACACTCGCAGAAGAGATGAAAAACGTCCAGATGAGCTGGAAGGAAGTATTTTCCACGAGAGGGGTGCGAAGGCGGGTCATCATTGCGTCCATCCTCGCCCTCTTGATGGCGTGGAATGGAAATGGATTGATCTCGTGAGCTGAAATCGGCGATGCTCTTGTTTTGCTGGGGCATGTACTCAGCGCGCTTACAGCTACTTTCTTTCTCCGGTCCTGGATAACATTGGGATTCATGATAACCGGGCGAAGAACATCATCAACTTTGCCAGGGCCGGCTGGAACCTTGCTAATTGCATATTCTTCGCGCTGACTGCGCCTCGATACCCGCGACGGAAGGCCTACTTGGTGAGTAACATCAGTGCTACTTCCGGCGCCACCTTAATTCTCCTGAGGTGTCCACAATCTCTGTTGTCGTTGTCCTTACTGCTTGGACTGCAGCTAGTGCGGTGTATGCGCAAACTCACAGTCCGGTGTCATCTCACGTGGTGCTCATGTGGGTCATATTAATTATTGAAGTGCACGTCGTTGTTGTTCTCGTTCTCACTGCTCACCCACAGTCTCATTTTTTTGTATACTCCGGCATATAATTCAGCATTCACTTCCTTGGCGTACAGTGAGCTTCGAATCCCCTGCAACCGTGAAATCGTGCCTTACAAAATGGTCAGCTTACTTGGTCGAACTGTTCCCTTTCCATGTTCGAGCGAGAGGCATCACCATCTTCCTCTGGTGGACGCGTATTGCAGCATTTATCGCGCAGTTCATGGACCCAATTGGAATTGACGCTGCGGGTGCGTCCTACTTCCTGCGTATTTGATTCGCGATCCTGACGAGCGACAGGTTGGAAATACTACCTGGTGTGAGTGTTCTGTTCAATCAGAAATTACCGCCCATTTGAGACGGGCGAGTACTGAAAAGACTGACCTGATTATATAGCTATTGCGCATGGATGACGCTCGGGATCGTGTTTGTCTACGTCATGTTCCCAGAAACGTCGGGGAAGACGCTAGAAGAGCTAACATTCTGTGAGTGCTGGCGTCTCGAATGTCGATTGTTTTCCATTGACACGCTTGCAGTATTTGAGGACGATCACAGTCGCCCGGGGGTGACGTCCAGAAGTCCAGAGGTCGAACCACTGCTGGACGATCATCAACGAGAGGCACGGACCTACAATGCCAGGAGGGATGATTAGGCGGAGGTGGGTCGTGGCTGACAGAGATGACACGGAATTCTTTTCATAGACCTCAACTTGGCCAATCGTCCGCACTCGGGCCGTTTGAGAAATGCTAGGCGCTCGGACACAGCCATGTATTACAGACTGGTTTACTACGTCAAATCCTATGTGGTACCTGAGATTTGCGCGTCTGTGATCGCGTTTATTGCATCGTAGAGAGTCCGTATCAGCTCAGGTGGGATCGAGGTGGGTCATTTTTCGTGGCGTCTTCTTGCGCCTGACCAGTACGGTACGCACCAGAGACCATGGGTGATGCCGACAGGGCACTTTGATCGAAGGGGTACAGCCAGACATGCTCGACGCCGAGACCGAGAGACCAATTGAAGCTGTAGTCCCCGAAGGAGCACACGAGCGCACTGACACGGAAATGTACAGGGAGGCCGAGAGGGACTCCCCCATACGTTAGGATTATAGAAGGCGATAGTGGCGACGGCAATCGAGGAAGAGAACACAACGGCGGCTAACAACGTCGACAAGTCGGTTGGCATACCCCGCTTATTAACGACGAACCTGTAGCACTACCGGATCTGCCAGCACCTACAGGCCTACCTGACAGGACTGCAGAACGTCGATATGAGTCCCCGCACGCAGAGCCCGAAGGGGGCAGGATACGCGTCCGTCAACTCGGATGACTCATCCGAGTTGACGGTGGCAGAGACCCTCGTAAGCGTCCTAAGGCATCGGAGGAACATATTAGAACACACTCAGGAGTGCGAAGAGCCAGCGACGCTGGAAAAGTCACCTCAAAAGGCCTCAGATACACGCAGACGTGATTAATGCGCTAGATCGAGCTGGCGGGCTAGAGAACCGAATAGGTGAGCAGGAAGTGGGACATCGAACACAGCGAGCTGAGACGGGTTTGACGGTTTGAATCGAGACCACTAAGAGGTGGGGACCCGGACGATAGGAACAGCGGACGTTTCACATACCTAGGCCACTCAACCCATCCTCCCAGCCTTCGAGAAGGCCTATTACTTGCCGTGTCACCAAGGAAGGTGAGGAGGGAAAATCTCAGTCCACCAGCACGCATGGACACGTTAGGGCTATGTCTGGGGGGTCCAGCGATTCAAATCCATCGAACATCAGCTATGAACGCAGAGGGAACCTGCCCTAGCTTCGAGTTATACTAGTGACAAACGAGCGCATTGGATAACTTGAAGAACTCCACCAATGCGGCAGGTTACGACTCACCCGACTACCATTGGGACTGTAGCATGCAGGTTCCACTGATCAGATTCTTCAATACGTGCAGGCGCCATTCTAGGCATATCCAGTAGAAGTATCATGCACCAGTGTACCTTGCGTAGGTGCTGCGACCTCCGTTGCGCGAGTCACACCACGGCGCTGAACAGCTTGCCGCCTGGCTTGTACATATAGGACCAGCCGCCATCTTATCAAGGTTCAGGCAGTGCACATTCGGTTCTGCCTCAGGTTTACATGGCGCCAAGGTGAGACACTGTCGTGGAAGCGACTGACCCCTCCACAGATATCCGGCATGGGAGCCCAAACACTCACACATTGCAGATCGGCTCTGGAATTCCCGTTGGCCGGGCCCTAGCGTTGTTTAGCCGGGGCCCCGGCAATCAGTAACGCTGTCACACACCTTATTCACTTCGATGACTGTGACAGCCAACTCGTGCCAACTCTGCTACAGTCGACTCTGATATAACCCATACACCCTGTAGCCCATACATCCCTGGACGCCCCGAGTGCTCGGCTACCCCTGTACATACAGCCTCCCTTACAACCCATACACCCCATAACCCATGCTCTAAGAGCGGTCCCGAGGGGCATGGGTTACGACAGAGTCGACTGTACTTACTTCAGTTGCTTGCTGTGAGCATGGCGGGGCGTAGGCACATGCCATGTGTCGCCCCGCCATGGCTGAATGTGTCAATTTCTGTGTACTGCCTAATAGGACTGCGTGCCTGAAGGCCGATGCCCGCGCCACGTGGCCCAGCCGCCGTACAGAGGTCACTAATTCCGTCACCTCTGTCTACAGCGGTGCTACAGCATGTCACGATTATGTTGGCCCCGTTGAACAAATACAAGCGCCTACAGGATGACGCCCCTCAAAGAGTAGATATTGATCAGTGCCAGCTGGCATGCTTGTTGAGTGGGATCAAAAAACGTGGGAGTCCCGCGCGTGTGGGAGCGCAGTCTCGTAAGTAAGCATAAAAGGGCTCCACACAGGGTTATCACAGACTCCATTTACGGCGGTGGCCGTGGCACCAGCGTTCCATCGCTCTCGACAAGAGCCATTCCGCTGAGGGGAGCCATCCGGATATGTGTTGCCACGGAATGGTGACGGCACGCCGCAATCTAGTGCCGTCTTCCAGGCGATTGCACGCGGCGCGTGCCATTTTACTTGATACTTTGCCCACCCCAATCGCTAGAGAAGCGCCTGGCGTCGCTTTCTGTCAGCTCATCCAGATAAACAGGCGACAGATCACGTATATCAGGCGCTCCGTCTCTGCTTCCACATGCTCATGTCCCCCAGGAGAGGCGGTCAAGCAAGCCATTCACAGATAGAGAGTAACGATGCGGTCGTCTCTCGGCTTGCCCAACAAGACAAAGTGCCGTGGTACAGGAAACCCAACCTCCGACTCTTGTATCTCGTCATGGTCCCAACTTGTTTGGGTGTGGAGGTGACGAGTGGGTAAGTCTTTCTGCGTACTTCAGCGACCTGCCGTTGACGTCCTGAAGCTTTGATGCGTCGATGCTCAACGGTCTGCAAGCCGTGCCTTCATGGCTCGAATGTAAACCAGTTCCCTATGAGATCTTGTGAACCGATTGCGAGTCAATTAACGCGTATCGTAGATTTCCATCATCCTCGTTCTGGGCTCCTGGGACTAACGTCCTCCATGCACTCGCTGGGTGGCATCGCCGCCGTTCCGTTTGTCCCCTTTGTTGTTGACAAGTTTGGCCGGAGACATTCTATACTCATTGGGAGCATATTCATGATGATCGGAGCCCTTCTACAAGGCACCGCATTGAATCGTGAGTGGTTCCACGTTGGGGGGATTCCAGAACGCCGTAAATTTTTACGTGCTTAGTTGTAATGTTCAACATCGCTCGCTTCTTTCTGGGGTTCGGCATCGTCTTTGCCATAGTGGCTGCCTCTTCTTTGATCGGAGGTGGGTCTCATTCATTCTAGGCTTGCTATTTGTCGATCCAGAGGCTGCTCCAAGAGCTGTCCCACCCAAAGGAGCGTGCAATCATCAGTTCGCTTTTCAACACCAGTTACACGGTCGGTAAGTCTAGTTCGTGTTCTATTGTGGGTTGGGCCTGAATCAGTTCCTGTTAGGTTCTGTGTGTGCTGCTGGAGTGACACTCGGAACATTCGCCATACCGAACAACCTGGGTTGGAGAATCCCGTCTCTCCTGCAAGTAGTACCCAGTCTACTTCAGCTGACTTTCATCTGGTTTCTCCCTGAATCTCCTCGTTGGCTCATCTCGCAGGGCAGAGGGGATGAAGCACATGCTATATTGGTCAAGTATCATGCAGAGGGTGATGAAGACTCGGAATTCGTCAAGGCAGAGTACACCCAGATTGAGCAGACACTGACGGAAGAAATGAAGAATGCACGAATGAGCTGGGCGGAGGTATTTTCTGCGAGAGGAATGCGGAGGCGGGTCGTCGTAGTATCCTTCCTCGCCTTGTTCATCAGATGGAGCGGGTTTGGTTTGATCGCGTGAGTCAAATTAATAGCCTCTTTCTTCCGGTTCTCCGCTTAGTGTTTGCAGATACTTCCTGTCACCCGTTCTGGATAGTATTGGTATTCATAGTAACCGGATGAAGAACATTATTAACTTCGCCAACGCTGGCTGGAATCTTGTGAATGCTACGTTCCTTGCGCTCATTGTCCCTCGGTACCCACGACGCAGTGTGTATCTGGTAAATACACGGTATCGGACTACTTTCAGCACTATGATGCTAAGTACTTTTCAGGCGTGCTCGATTTCTCTCTTTATCGTTCTTGTTGCCTGGACAGGAGCTAGCGCCGAGTATGCGTTAACTCGCAACTTAATTTCTGCTCAAATAGTGCTGGTGTGAGTATCATCATCCATCGACATATGCGTCCTCATCACATGCTCCATATAGCCTCATTTTCTTGCACAGCCCAGCATATAATTCAGCATTTACCGCTCTTACATACAGTAAGCTTAGGACCCCTGTTTCGTCGTGTACTTGATCCTGACGGAATGGTCAGCTTACGTGGTCGAGATTTTCCCTTTCCATGTTCGAGCGAGGGGCATTACTATCTACCAGTGGTGGAATCGGGCCGCTGCGTTTGCCACGCAAATTATGGATCCGATCGGAATTGAGGCTGCGGGTGCGTTCTCCACTCTCTGTATTCGGTTCGTGGCTCTGACTGGCGATAGGCTGGAAGTACTATATTTTGTAAGTTCCGGTACATTAAGAAATACCTATTTCTCCCGCGCAGACCGGCTCGTTCTGACGGACCTGTAGCTACTGCGTGTGGATCGCGTTCGGGGTTGCGTTCATCTACGTCATGTTTCCAGAGACGTCGGGCCGAACGCTCGAAGAACTGACTTTCTGTAAGCACTGCTACCTCGAATGTCGAGCGTCTATCTTACCGATATCCCCGCAGTGTACGACGACGATCATGAGCATGTTCCCAGAACTGCTGAGATGGAGCCACTGTTGGATGGGCACTCCATAGAGGCGCGCGATGCCATGCAGGATAGCTCAAGCAAGGTCGGTTGCATACGACGGGAATGATTCGAGACCCTGGTACTTTACTCTCGGTCCTGGTATGTGAGCGCGGCAAGGACTGTTTGAGCGCTCGTGTTTGTCAACTCATCTTACGCGGGCCGCTGAAAATATACCTGGTGGAAGTTGTTTGCGGATGATACTGAGATTGGCATTACTGGATACGTTGTGTAGCTCTAATTTGCTGTATTTCTTGGCTTACTTTGGTGACCAATTGCGTCTCCAGCTATCTAGGTCTCATGTTATTTGTTCGGGGACTTGAGTACTTGCAATATTCGACTCGCACTTCCTAATCCTCTCAGGCTTGTTGAAGCGCGTCGTCTGCAGAATTCCTGAAACTCCGTTCCCTATCTTAGAGTTATCGTGGCGTATACGTCTCTCTGGTTTAATAGCACTACAGAAATCGTCAGGACAGTAAATGAGTCAGAATGCTGGCCGACTGTCTCTGTTACCCAATGTCAAATGCCCCTTGTCGGAACAGACTCTGCAAGGACTTTGAAGAACAAGGTCGCACAAAGATATAAAATGGGAAGTATATGGGTTCTACCTTTCGAGAATGATATGCGAGCGAAAATGGCTCTACCACAAGTCCACGGATCCGGGGGGAGCAGGGACCCGGCTCAGGACATTTCCCACGGGGATCTGAGAGCAGCCCTCACTATCAGGTGGACGCCGAAGCGGCCCATCGGGTACCTGATGCACCACTAACCCCGAGCAGCATCTACGCACGCGACGAGAACCGCTCCAGAGTCCTACCACGAAGTATCCTGGCTGCAAAACAGGTGCCCAACGCTGTGATTGCGCAAATTTGAGAGTCGATGTTGATCATATGCATACCGGCATTGACCAATGAGTGGAGAACTCATTCTCAGCCTCAGTGGTGTCTAGACCCAGGCTCAGCAGCCTGTTGCGCTGGGCTCTCCCATCGGGATGCATACCTCCATTGCCCTTGGCGCGTCATGACTCACGACAGCCACGTGACAGATCACCAGACCGTGCCTGACAGCTGCGATGTGGCAAGGTCACCTCCGTGCTGTAGTACCCCCTCGTCCGACCGGAGGTTCAACAGTGAGATTCCTGGGAAGACTCTTATTTTATTACAGGCTGTGTTTACTTAGGCGGGCGCAGCTGGGCTGGCCGCGCGGACATTGGGGGGGAAACGTATTGTAGGGTCGCTGATGAACACCCATGCGTCGGTGACAGCTCAGATTCGCCTTCACGCAAGATGAAACCTATCAAGAACTTGCCACGCAAAAGTCTTCTGGCATTTCCTCCTTAAGTACTCTGCTATAGAATCTTCTTGCTACTCACGGTGGGCCCTTAATGCGGCACTCTCTCCTTGCCCTCTTGTTTGCTGCGGCCTTTGTAAGGGCTCGTCTTTACAAGAACATCCCGCACAAGATCAAGGAGAATATCTATAGACCTCCTCTTGGTTGGAGTAGACACGGCCCTGCACCTGCAGACTACCCGCTGGAACTCAAGATTGCGCTCCCGCAGCCATATTTCCCCACACTCGAAGATCACGTCTGGCAAGTGAGCAACCCAAGGCATGAGCGCTATGGGGCGTACTTGTCCAAGGAGGAGACCGAGATGCTGATGGCTCCTCATCCGGAATCGCTCGACGCCGTCAGTGAATGGCTGTCTTCCTATGGTATCGAGGAAGAGCACCTCTCCAGGTCATCCGCGCAAGATTGGATTACTGTCCGCGTTTCGGTTGGGCTCGCAGAGGAAATGCTCGACACGGCAAGTACTCTGGAATTCTGTTTGCCGTATTGTGCCCAGACGAACGAACGTAGCGCTACCACGTGTATACCCATATAGAGAGCGAGGAGAGCATCGTCAGGACAACCAACTACAGTCTTCCGGAGAACATGCATGGTCATATTGACCTGATCCAACCGACCACGTTTTTCAACCGAATTAAACCACTCACGAGCACGGTATTCTTCTCGGACCAGCCGGCAACTTCACAGAGTTCTTCTACGGGCACAATTAGCGGACCGGCTGGAAACCGAGTGGATGCCAGCTGCAACGGCACGGTACGATATTGTGGTTCAGAGTCTCAGAGGGCTTGATTAACAAACTGCCATAGATCACGATCACGTGTCTTAGACAGCTTTACAACGCTGTTGGATACAACACCTCCGCCACCAACGGTAACAAGATCGCTGTCACCGCCTACCTTGCCCAGTACGCCAACAACCAGGACCTTCAGCAATTTTTTCTGCTAGAGAACCCTGCAGCATATGGGTCCAACTACACCTTTGTGTCCGTAAATGGTAACGATGGAGCCTACACTCAGACATAGATTGGATTGGTTCACTGACAATATGTTCAGGTGGTTTGAATAATCAGAGTTCCGCAGCTGCCGGGGCGGAGGCCAACCTGGACACTCAGTTTGCCTATGGACTGACCCACCCGACTGCCGCAATCTTGTACTCGACTGGTGGTTCACCCCCTTACCTTCCTGATGCACTCTATCCGAATAATGGCAACGAACCATACCTTCCGGTTTGTCTACCTTCCTTCTCGTCACTATAACTCACTCGAGTTGGATGATCGACTATAGTGGGTGGAATATATGCTGTCTCAAGAGTACCTTCCTCAGACAATTACCACTAGCTATGCCGACGATGAGGAGACAGGTACATTCATTTACTGCTTGGCTAGTATACCCTGATCACAGGCAGTTCCATTTTCTTATGCCAACCGTGTCTGTAATGGTTTTGCTGCTCTTTGTGCCCGCGGCGTCACTCTTTTGTTTGGATCCGGTGACTGGGGTGTCGGAGACGGTGACCCAGACCCAGCGACTCAGGAATGCTTCACCAACGATGGCACCAACAGTACCAGGTTCATCCCCTTATTTCCAGCTTCATGCCCATTGTGAGTGTGCCACCAAACGGTGCGATTGGCATTCTGATAGGCTCGGTTACTCTCAGCGTAACTTCCGTCGGTGGCACCAATTATATCCCTGAAACTGCCGCCCGCTTCTCTGGCGGGGGCTTCAGTAATTATGTTAGTTTATCTGCAAACAGACATTTTGCGCCTCGACTGATCGACTGCCGTTGTTAGTTCTACCGGCCTGCTTACCAGGAACAAGCGGTAAGCAATTATTTGAAGGACCTTCCCCCCGGCACATATAAAGGCCTGTACAATCCGTGAGCATTTCTCGCCACTTCAGATGGCCAAAACTAACAGGTGCCACTTCAAGCAACGGTCGAGTGAGCAAATTCGTCTGAGACCTGTCGACACTAACCTGCCACCCGCTGCTTTCACAGGCCATTCCTGATGTCGCTGCGCAAGCCGTGGGCTTTGAAATTGTCTACGAGGGCCAAGTACGCCTCATCTATGGTACCTCGGCTGCTACTCCCACGTTTGCTTCCTTTATTTCTATGCTTAATGATGCACGGATCAGCGCGGGGAAACCTTCTCTGGGCTTCCTGAACCCGTGGCTGTATGAGATCGGATGGGCTGGATTGAACGATATCACAGTGGGCAATAACCCGGGCTGTGGCACACAGGGGTTTAACGCCACTGTTGGTTGGGATCCTGGTACGTCCTCATTTTGTTTCGAACTCTACCCTGGCACAGTGGCGGTTCCCTTTGGGAAGTTGAGCCAGCACCGGGATGCGACTAAGACTGAGACTGACTCGAGGTGCTTCGATGCAGTAACAGGTTTTGGAACCCCCGACTTTGAGAAGCTATTGTCGTTGGCGATGGCTTGTTGATCTATGGAATGTGGAAATGTAGGCACTATACCATACGCCACTATGTGTCATCAAACGGTTGTAAATCTGCACCTTCGTCCCCGTCTCACTCTGGTCCTTGCTCGGATCTTCAGATACGAGGACAGAACGCACTCGAAAGCAAACATGAGAAATCATCAGCCGCGCATATCAGCATCGAACGAGACGAAAACTCGCTAAAGCTCAAGTAAGAGAGGATACGAGCTGCGATGGTCTATTTGTTTGCGAATCGATAGCCCGCCATGACACCCGTTATGGAGCGCCCATGTGGCGACGGAAAGTTATGATAATTGGCGAGGTAAACATGCGGAGTAAAATCGCGAGGCGCACATTCGTGAGCACAGCCAATGATTGTTGATATGGCCTACCGTGACGTGTATTTGTAAAGTGAGGTGGAGGGGAGGCCGTCATTGGTGCACGAGTCGAGCACACGTCGATGTCAGGCATGAATGCAGTCACCAGAGAGTGAAATAAGCTTCATGTACTAACTCTGTCGAGGACACAACCGCCGCTACTACCACATTAGCATATGCCTCACCGTCCGGCTCCTCGTCTGGGCTCCCCCACCGTCTACCGTCTGCAAGTAGGGTGGCGCGGTAGTATTTCGGCTTGGGGCTAGTACCAACGGCGTTCAACGTGAGTGCTCTACGATCTTATCTTTGAATGTCACTTTGATAGTACCGTGAGCCTACTATCATCGAGCACTGAGCCGATCAAGAGCGAAACGGGACTACAAGGTGCTGCGGGGGCCATTGATACTAATGTGGGTTGTGCCGGGCCCGTGTCAGCGTGATAAGCCTCTGCCCAATTTAGCTCAGTAGATAAGGAAGCCGCTTCCAAGTCCAGACGCCCATTCGCCGGACCCGAAACGTCCATTGTGTAAGTTACAGGATGTCCAAGACAAGCTAAATTCACGTCTGCATGTACGTATGTATTTGCTCGCTCACACGCTGTTTCACCGACGAGCTCGAGATCAGCTAGGGTTACGCTCGGCAACTCTCTTTCTGGAGCAGGAACCGGGGCACATCAAGACTCGCCTGACATTGAACATTGCAGCATCGCGTTCAGGAAGTTCGTGGAAGTCCACAACGAAATAGGAGTCTCCGCACTCTTCCATGGCCTCACGGTATCATCGGGATGGTAGACTCGAGAGCCGTTCTCGGGTAGCGAGTAACGATGCGATCGTTTCCCGGCTTGCCCAACAAGACAGAGTGCCATGGTACAAGAAACCCAACCTTCGACTGTTGTATCTCATCATGCTTCCAACCTGTCTGGGCGTGGAGGTTACTAGCGGGTAAGTGCTTATATGCGTGGAATTCTTGATCCATCGTTGACATACAGAAGCTTCGATGGTACTTTGTTGAATGGTTTACAAGCCGTACCATCGTGGCTTGAATGTGAGCCGGCTCTCCAGCTGATGCCAGGAGAAAGCGATTAACACGGATCGTAGATTTTCACCATCCTCATCCTAGTTTGCTGGGCCTCATATCTGCAATGTATTCGTTGGGTTGCATCGCTGCCGTTCCGTTTGTTCCTTCCCTAGTTGATGATTTTGGGAGGCGATCTTCGATACTCATCGGGAGCATACTCATGATGGTCGGGGCTGTTCTACAAGGCGCTGCACTGAATGGTAGGCGATTGATGGTTTCTGGTATGCCAGGACACGTTACACCTCGGATCATTAGCTGCGATGTTCAGCATTGCTCGCTTCATCTTGGGATCCGGCATCGTCTTCTCCATCGTAGCCGCATCCTCTTTGACCGGTGGTCAGTTGCATCTCTTCAATTGAGTAGCCTACCTGTTGATCTGGAAATCATGTGGAGAACTGTCTCACCCCAAGGAACGCGCAATCATGACTTCCCTTTTCAACGCCAGTTACATGGTTGGTGAGTCGGTTTTACGATCCGCCATGCGTCGGAACGGAACTGACTCCTCTTAGGTTCTGTAAGTGCCGCCGGAGTGACCCTCGGCACGTTTTCCATGATGAACAACTGGGGGTGGAGAATCCCGTCGTTCTTTCAAGCGGTGCCCAGTCTACTTCAATTCATCTTCATCTGGTTTCTCCCTGAATCTCCCCGTTGGCTCATTTCGAAAGGTAGAGAAGATGAAGCACGCGCAATCTTAGTGAAATACCATGCAGAAGATGACGAAGACTCCGAGTTCGTCAAGGCGGAATATACCCAGATCGAGCAAACACTGGCAGAAGAAATGAGGAATGCGCGAATGAGCTGGATGGAGGCGTTTTCGACGAAAGGGATGCGACGGCGTGTCATCATCGCATCGTTCCTTGCCGTATTCACCAACTGGAGCGGATATGGACTGATAACGTGAGTTATCTTAGTTGCGGTCCTTCCACCGGATAATCCGCCGACCGTGTCTATAGATACTTTCTTTCGCCAATCCTAGACAACATTGGGATTCACGATAATCGGATGAAGAACATAATCAACTTTGCCAATGCAGGATGGAACCTGGCGAATGCTACGTTTCTCGCACTTATCGCCCCCCAATATCCCCGACGAAGGATGTTTTTGGTAAATGATTGATCTGGGATTACTTCTGTACCGCTGTGCTGATTTAGCTTCCCCCAGGCATGTTCGATTTCTCTCTTAGTCATCCTCGTTGCTTGGACCATATCTAGTGCGGACTATGCGCTGACTCACAATCTGGGCTCAGCTCAGATAGCGCTCGCGTGAGGATAATCGTTCACCGAAGAGCGATGGTTACATTCTCACTGTGTGTTTGTTAGCCTCATCTTCCTATACAGTCCGGCGTACAACCTGGGGTTCACCTCCCTGACATACAGTGAGCTTCAGACTTCAGCGTCTCCTTGAACTTGTTTCTCAGGCAGCGGACAGCCTTCTTGGTGGAGCTTTTCCCATTCCATATTCGAGTGAGGGGCATTACCATCTTCCAGTGGTGGAATCGCAGCACAGGGTTTGTGGGTCAATTCGTGGATCCTATCGGAATCCATGCTGCGGGTACGTTTCGCGTTCCCACCAGCCGATTCGCGATCCTGATCGAAAGGGTGGGGACATGACAGGCTGGAAATATTATCTCGTGTGAGCTGTCCTCGGATCGGAAACGCCCGTTTCCGACGACGCGCGGGCACTGAAAGACGCACCTTTTAATTTAGCTACTGCGTCTGGATGGCCTTTGAGGTCGTGTTCATCTATGTCATGTTTCCAGAGACGTCGGGCCGGACGCTCGAGGAGCTGACATTCTGTAAGTGTCGATACCCTGATGTTGGTTATTCTGAGTCTCTGATACCCCCACGACAGTGTTTGAGGATGATCAGGAAGGACAATCCCGTAGACATGCAGAGACTGAGGCACTGCTGCAGGAGCGTTGGCGAGAGGCAGAAGCCTACGACACCATGGAGGATAGCATAGAGGAAGCGAGTCGCGCTGTCTGGCAACGATGATGCGAATGACGCGGGGGCGGTTTTGTAATTGGATGTGAGCTTTTGCATGCCCGGGCCGTCGTGATTGAAAAGGATGCCAGGTTGGGTGGAGTCGACATGAGGGATGTAAAGATCCTCCAACCCAGAAGGCACTGGGAACGCAACCACAAGCATACTATTTTCATATAACAGTCATCTTACTGGAGTCCAGTTGATTCTGCCACACGGAAGAGTGACCACGGCACATCCAGATTCACCGTAAGCCCCGGAGGGTGTTGATAGTATCAGACGCCCATTATGATTTTACAACTCCGATGGCACTTTTATATACATACACGCTGAAATCGAAACTGAAATCTACCTTGCACCCGCACCATCCGAGCGGCTCCTAGGTGATACTCAGCCATGGTCAGGACATGTCATGCGTGCAGTGACTACCCAGATAATGCCAGCCTGAAGCGTTGCTCCCGCTGCAAAAGCGTCTACTATTGCTCAACCGCTTGCCAGAAACGCGACTGGGCTAGTCACAAGCCCAGTTGTAAACCCCGCGAAATCAATACCGCAGATGACCTGGCACGTGCTGTCTACAGGGACCTCCTTCCCGAGCATCCTCAGACCTGTGAGGATTATGGGTTTAATCGTGCATTCACCGCCGAAGCAAAATACATGCTGTTTGGGTTATATGTCGGTATGCTGGACGACCTCAGTATCGATGGTATCATTTTTGATGCGCATACAGGCCTCATCAAATTCTCGGAGATTTCACCTGCGACCATCCATGATTGGCGCGTTCGGGGGGTGTTGGTAGATGAAATAAAGGCCACATTCTATGCTCTCCCCGAGCGTTCAAGGGGTCTCTATTTCCCTTGGTTCTTGCAGAACCAACATATCGTTGCCAAGGCAGGCCAAGCTCTTTCGAGCGAGGAGACACAGAACAATGTAGATGCCATGCTGGTGCGCACTTGGAGGTTCATTGGAGGACGTGAAATGGATTCTCTGGAAGAAATCAAAGCTGCTATTGCGAGCAAGCCGGCAGAACAACAGGAATGCTTTTCCCTGTATAATCTTCTCTTGGCCCGGTGGACTCCCTCCATAAACCTTCAGATGTGGATAGACTTTGGATTCGCATCGTGCACTTCTGAAAAGGGGGAAAACAGATTAGGCGTTGAGTATCAACAGTTGATCACCAGATGCACCTTCGATGAGTTCTGCAATGCTCATCGAAATCGACGCCTGCTCGATCTCCTCCACTCCAAGGACCTGTGCGTCGATGACAGTGAGCAACTGCGAGATCTTCTCTGTGGGCCAGCGAATATGAAGAAATCGGTGTGGTACCTCAAACAATTCGTCATCCAGAAGAGTTCTCCTGGTGAAGAGCCCCGCGCAGTCCCCTCAGTCATGGTGGACTATGGCTTCATCAACTGCGGAAACGCTTCCGAGAAGCAGCAGCTGAAGAGCGTTTACAATGCTTTCTTCAATAAGCACCAAGGAGATCCTCTGGCGCTTCATCGAGCTGCGATCAAAGGGAACATACACGGCTTCCTCTCGAATACCGTGCAGGGTCTCTCGAGTTCGAAGTTCAGGCGCCTCATGAACAACCCGTATCCTCTTCCGGATCTTGCTTGAGTCAGTCTTTCGGTGCAACTGTGTCCTTTTTTTGTGCCTAGTGCTTTGCTATGCTTTCGCTGACGTCTCGTTCCGGTATGTCTAAGAGATGACTTACGTGATTATATTATCCATGTGCCTGTTCCTCCAACCAGATGCTACTTACAGTCCGGGATTGTGCATGTACGAATACTTGTCTTGATCTCGTGCAGGAGTGAGACGACGCGCTATAGATGATCTTAGCCACAGCGTATGTCCATCCATCGCAACAACTTCTTGCCAGTCTCGGCGCAACCCCATCGACCCGCCTAATGGCACGGCCCACTTCTGTCCGGTCGCGAATTCGGATGATGAACCCCCAGTAGCGCAGCCGCCATACCCGGATCCGCAACAAAACCAAGGCCCAAAAGCAGCCCCGCGCCGGTTCGGACTGCACCAAATGCCCACATGCACAACCATGTCCACCATACGTACCTACCACCCATAGGGCCCCTCCTCTTTGCCGATAAGACCCGAAGAACACACACCCAGCACCAGTCTGGACACATACTTACACCCACGCATGTAAATGTCCAGCAAAGGGCATAACGCCCCCACAGGGTAACCAAGCGAGGAGCATTCTCCCCCCTCCAACCCCCCCCCCCCAAACACTCTAGATCACGAGTTCTTCTAACCTGTACAAACCGACACTCAGGCCGTCCTGCTGTTCGAGCTGCTTCTTCCGCTTCCTCCACTCTGCAGGACTCTCCTTTGAAGCCCCCGTCCTTTCCTTCAACGACTGCGCCTTCGCGAACGGTTCCAGCAGCCCACAGAGCGGCTCCAAACCATCCATGAGTGTGATCTCCGGTTCTATATAAGAGAGAATTCGACGGAGCACGCCGTACGATAGCTGGTATTGGAGAAGTGCGACAAACGATGCGTCGAATAAGACTTGAAGGAACAGGATGACCTGACGATGCATGAGCACAACATGACATGGGAGGAAAAAAAAGAGGGGCGAGTGCAACTGGAATAACGGATACCTTGGGGTACGGGGGCGAACCAGCGACGCCGGAAGCCGTTGCTGTGTCTGCGGACAGCGACCTAAATACTGCTTCCATCTCATGTTCGGTCCCTCCCTGTATCCAGCTCTCCAGTACCTCCAGGACCGGAACCAAATCCTGAGCATCGGGAATGTGTTTCCGGATCGCCAGGCGCATTGGGGCCGCCGAGAATGGATACGACACGCAGGCAGAAATGTAGGACCAAAGAGGGGGCACGTAACCTTCCGATGCATCGACTTCCATCGTGTTTTCCTTCCTGCGTTGTCTATCAATGAGGAATTTGGCCGAGGCCATCAGTTCGTCCTCGGAGACATCCATAACGGTCGTCAGAGCAAGCATCACGTTTTCCTAACCGACTCGTAAAGACTATTTAAAAAAAGTTTGGCTGACACGTAGCGGAATTCTTACCCAGTCACCTCGCTGACGCAACGCTGTGATAAGCTGACCGCGGACCATGATAGTGCTCACGACGGCGTTTTCCAGGAGACAGCGAGTTATGCGGGGAGTATACGGATATCTGGTTGATGACTGTTCAGGTAAGATGACGTCGAAGATTCTCTTGACGAATTGATGCCCAAGGGCAGCCTCCCTTGACTGCTCCTACCATCAGTCTCTAAAATCGCACAAAAGAACGGGGGCCGTACGCTATGCGAGTCCACCCACTTTAAGAAGGCTTGCTCCGCCTGTTGCGCGTTCTTCTTCTTTAAAAAATCTTGAATAACGGAAAGAATCTGAGCTGATGTATTGTTCTCTTCGGGACTCTGGTTATCTGACACGTCGGGCATCAACCACTCAGTTGTCAAAGACGCTTTCCCGAGTGCAGACGCAAGACTCGACTTGAGGCGAGCGTCCACGGGCACAATGTGTATTGAAGAACGTGTAGGCTCGGCACTTCTATCCGGAGGTTGTGTGGGACAAACGGTCATTAGTACTTGTCCGTCATCAGCGGCCGAGAGGCATATGCGCGCCGTAGGAAGAACAGGAGGTAGGGGCATCGATTGTGCCGTTAGGAGGACTCCATAGGATAAGTCCCATATTTGAAGAGATAGATCTTGGGTTTTTTTCACCAATGCGACAAGAAGGACAAGAGAGGTGCCCAAGGAGACAACAGCAAGTCCGTCCCCTACCGACGACTTCTTGTGCCAGAAGGCAGCAAACCGCCGAAGGCGAAAACGCTCGGAGACGGGGGCAAAAACCAGTGATGAATTCAGGGATGCGAGTTGATATGCCACCCATATTCCACGCGAGCCTGCGATGCGATATGCATATACTGACGTGTCGGATGCACAGATGAACGTGGAAGACATACCAATAAAGCTCAGGATTCCAGATGGGCTGCAGGTTAAACCGAGTATGACAATGTTGGAATCACCGGCTGGGCTTGCGATTGGCATCTCACAGGTTCCAGCTAAAGTCATTTCTTCTCCTAACAGCACAAGCCGCACGTGCAAGGTCATACTGCTCTGACAGCAAGTAACAGCGGCACTACTCCATAATTTTGTGTCATCCTGTATGAAACTGCAGGAATCACGAGGGAAGACAAAGGTCTCCAGGTGTTCACGTTCCCCGGGCCAGTCCAGCTGGCTTTTTAGATCCACTTGCGCATTCGCAAGCGAGAGGCTTCCATTTTGTGAAACGAGCAATAGCGGCACTGTGGCGTGACCTGTACTACATATTCGACTTGGCGGGTAATCGACCTGGGATGGCGTCGGAGAAAGTCAACTGGGTCACGAATACGAGAAGAGCGTACAACTATGCTGGTCTTCTCACTTGCTGCAACTCCCGAACCAGAGAGGCTTTGCCGTATGATCCAGATAGTACGCCCACGCTCGGCTTTCGGGATGTCCGGGGCATTGTCTAGAACGGCGTAGCTCATAACCACCTTTTTCCCGCCCTCTGTGATATACAAACTCAAGGCGGGGGCTGTGAAAGAGACGTGCTCGCCAACAGAATATGAAGCTACTGCGTGGAGGCCCTGCAGCTGCACTCGAGTGCGTCAGATCTAGCCGTCAGGCCCGAGATGACCTGACTCACGTCCCAGACGTAAATACCGTCGCCCTGTGCAGTCACCGTGGCATGACCGGGAAAGTCGCGGTGGTGGGTACAGAATACGGCGTCGCGGTGGTGGATTCTCTGCGAGAGCGCGCTGCCACGAAACAGCTGGAATGGCTCACCGATGGAGCTCATCGAGGACGACCGACCGCCAGCGTGGGAGTTTGCCGATTGCCAACAGGCGGTGCGTCGCGGGCCGAGTTTCGAAACGTGCGTCTTTGTCTTTTTGCTACGTCTACCACTGTCCTCATCGTCGCACCCGGTTCACAGGATGGCCGAACCGTCCGCAAGACAGGCTGCACAGCCAGCACCACGAGAAGAGGAGAGTCCCTTCCGCAAGGTCTTGGCCGCAGTCCAGGTGCGATTTGGCCACGTATGCTCCGAATCATCAGTCTCAATCCCGCCGTGCGGTGTAGCAAGTGTTCCTGGTGTGGGCCTTTTCACAGCTCGGTGGGTGTAAGAGAGCGTGTGTCGGTCCAACGGCTGAGCCTGCGACGCATAGCAATGAAACTCTTTGTGCCTACGAAGCCTTCGACAGCTCCGGTGGCCTCTCCCGGTAGCCAGGCACCCCCTGCGTCTGATCAAACGAATCCCTTTCTCCTTCCACCGCAACAGGCCCACCTTGCGTGGGAACTTGGACAACCACTCTCCATGCATGTGTATTTTTCGACGTCACCCAGCGGTGATGTGTTTTCACGCCGTTGGACCTCTGGATGGAGGGAAGACCAGGACAAGGACCTTCCCTCTTTTGTTTGGTCCAACATTACGTTTGGAGACTGGAACGAACATAGAACTGAACACCTTGATATTATTCTACCCGAGGTATACAGCCGTCGTTGTCGTGTGTATTTCAAAATCTCACCCGAATCAGGCTGTTCAACGGAATGCGTCTCTGTGGGCGGATGTTTTCCTGACGAAGAATGGAGCAAGCCCGGATCCGTCTGACCCATCATTCGACCCCCAGAGCATACACCATGTTCGCAAACGTTGGTTAATCATCAGTATCTACTGATGGTCATCTTATAATGTTTGTAACACAGTCTTGACAAGATATCTGCCCAAAGCCAAGATGCGCAAGGAAAAAAATCTTCTGAATTCTGAACACGATGAGCAGGAGGAGGAACAAGAGGTATCTGCTCTGACTAAAGTTCGGGCCGTTCTAATCTGACTCTATTCAAGGTCGTGGAGGAGGATGTGATTGTTTCACATTGGTACAGGGTACGCCACCGCCATCGGGGACCGTGGCCAGGGGTTGATGTGCAATGTAGAACCTGACGCTGGCTCTCATCTCCGATGGGACCGCCCTTGCACTCGACAAACTTCCTCCGGTTATATCCGAACGTAAGTGCTCCTCATTCGCGGCCAGACAATACCTTGACGAAAAAAGATGTCCACTTGGTTCCCGGCGCAAGGGATTCAACTGGAAAGCGAGCAATTTACAAACCGATAGTTTTTCCGAATGATTTTTGGTTGCTGCGGTCTCACTTGACGGAAATTAACTCTACAACCCCAAGTGTTCCTTTGCAAATATCGTTCCAGCCAATGTCGTACTTCAAGTTTCAAATCTTTGCTTCGATGACACACGGATTTGATGAAGCCATAAAGCAGCAGGGCCGTGGCACCGGCGCAGAGTTGGATGAAGTAAAAAGGATGCTGCTCGAGACTAATCCATGGTTCCTCGCTCTGACCGGGATTGTTAGCATCTTGCACACGGTGTGAGTTGTGTGCCAGGTCCGTGTTTGTTGATCGGCTGACCTGGGCAGATTTGAGATGCTCGCATTCAAGTCCGACGTGTCACACTGGCGGCAACGGAAGGAACTGGTGGGGGTATCTGTTAGGTGAGCATGCGATTGATCGTGCTGCACCAACTCTGATTGTATTTTTTGACCCCGCAGAACGGTACGCTGTCCGTTTGCAGCCGATGGACCCACGCTCATTGTGACACATGTGATATATTTCCAGATCATTACCAACGTGTTTGTCCAGACTGTGATTCTACTGTACCTCATCGACAATAACACAGACACGAGCTGGATGATTCTTCTCGGCTCTGGAATGGGTGTTGTTATCGAAGCCTGGAAGGCAAGTCACGTTATGTGGGCGATAATCTCGTTTGCGCTAACACCATGCGCCAGATCACGAAAGCGGTTGATATCAGCATCGTGTCTTCGCCTTCCGGATCGGTGCTCCCCTATGTACTGAGCATTAAAGGTATGACCTCGAACACGTTTTTGATGGGTCCCATGCTATAGCCAATGACGTGATCAGATAAGCACGTTCTCAGTGAGGACGAAAAGAGGACACAGGAGTGAGTGAGCTAGAGCATGGCAAGGTTCTGACGCCGACTGCGGATTTCCCAGATACGACAAGCTTGCGTTCCGATATGTCTCCTATGTAGCCATTCCGCTGCTCGTGGCGTACAGCATCTACTCGCTCGTTTACGAAACGCACAGGGGCTGGTACAGCTACATCATCTCGACGCTAACCTCTTTTGTATACATGTTTGGTTTTGTGAGTCCATCGGTGCCCCAGTCTTGTTTACATTGGCAAAGGTCTCCTGACGACGATCGATGGCAGGCACAACTCATACCCCAACTCATCATCAATTACAAGTTGAAGGTCCGTCGTTGCCATATCTGCTGATCACAGCTTCTAATTGGTCACGTCCGGCAGAGCGTGGCTCATATGCCAATGAAAGCGATGATTTATAAAACACTGTCAACGGTGGTGGACGACCTGTTCGCGTAAGGATTAGAAACTGTTACCATGCGGTCACATGGCTGTCGGAATTCACACGGCTCTACTTTGCAGGTTTTGTATCAAGATGCCAACGCTGCACCGGCTTGCATGCTTCCGGGACGACCTTGTGTTTCTCGTGTTTTTATATCAGGTGGGCCATGGTTCTATGTATGGTGCGCTGCGCTGGGGCTGACATGTGGCCGTACAGCGGTGGATATACCGTATCGATCCCAAGCGGGTGAACGAATACGGACAAGTGATGGCTGAGGATGCCGTGAAGGCTGACAGCAGCGGAGAGACGAAGAAGGACAAGTAGCCGGAACGAGGTCCAATAGGAAGGGAATCTGGAAGCCTTGCGGTCATAGCGCTTGCTCGGTCATCCGAGGTGCCTGGTGTTTAATTATTGCGGGAGCCATCTTAATAAATAATTAATCATGGCCCGTGATCGTGTGAAAATGACGCCCTTATATGTCCTTTTTAGGGGTTTGAAACTTGGGTGCACCACGCGGTGCCGGCATTCATCTAGCCACTGCTTCAGTTCATCTCGACGCTCCTTGTCCCTTCTTCCCTCCACCAGCACACCCGTCCAGGATGGCGGACACGCCCGTGGACTTGCCCCAGCGGGCCTGCAGATGTCTCAACGTCCGCATCTCCCCCCGCTGCCACGCAGAGAGCCCACCCGACTTTCTCATGGCCACCGCCGGCGACGCGGACTATGCACTGACGTACGTCGGCGAGCAGGGCATCTCCGTCGTAAGTCGTGCACCCGCACCCGCTTGCCTTTTTCACCGATTCCTTCTTCTTACCTCTCAGGCCCATCCGCAAGTCACGGTGAGGACGAGGAAGACGGGCCCGTCCATGCCAGACTCGTCCCGATGCATCCGATTTACGACCCTCACTTGTTTACTGTGTCAGACGGTAACATACCGTGTCCGACAACTTGTGGCATGCGATCTGGATCTCCAGGAGGGCCCACTGCTCCCCTCCCCCGACTGGGTAGAACAAGAAACCCTTCTAAGCATCTGTGGGTGGATTGAGGTACATCAAGACTGTCTCGTGAGTCGTATATTTGGCTCTCGTCCTGTTCTTCTCGAGCACACCGCCCGGTGGCAGTACTCAAAGTTGCTTTGTGCTTTCATCTATTCACCCCCTTTGACATATTACTGTTGGGGTTTTGCTTTATCCCCCAATACGTGTCCTGCTTGCAAGGTCGACCACTGCTTCAGTGATATTGACCTGTCATCGTTCTAGCTTGCCGAGGACGTCATGCGACTGTCGTCTTCACCCACGTACTCGCCTATCTTTGGCATCGCTTTACCTCAGAATGCGATCTCAACGGCAACACCGACGCAATCAGCCCGTGAAAGCTCCAAGGAACGTAGCGCCCAGATGAGCGCTCCTGTTGGACCTCTCTTATACGGTTTGAAGCCACTCTTTCCTCCAGCGCCATTTATACCCTCTCATCCCATTTTTACTCATCTATCGTCGATCGCCACAAATGCTTCCGAGCATCTCAGGTCGTTGGCAGAGGAACAACTGGCGGCGATCGTTCGAGATAAGCTCGGGGAGCTGGAAAAGGTGAATGACGGGCTGCGACAAAACGTGGAGGAGCTTTGGCGAAAATTCGTCGATAATGTGGGTGAGTTGGAGAAGCAGATGGCACCTACAGTTGCCGAAACCCGGAGACGGGACAGTTCACGCGGCCTGTCGTCCCCCACGACGGGAGTCTCAGGGGTGCCGATGATCTCCATTCGGAATTTTGTGCCGACCCCAAGCACGGCGCCGAGAATATTGTCCCCATCGAGCTCACTTCCCAGAGTTTCCTCTCTTTCGGCATCATTAGCGACCTCGGGATTCCACCATGCGCGCATGGTTCAGGAATCTAGAGAGCCGCGTGAACAATCTTCAAGCGACAGTCCCCGATCACCGCCTCCGTACTCGTCTCAGCCATCTTCCCTAGACTCCGCGGAGAGTTCGATATCGTCACCGCTAAGCTCATCCCCAGAATTATCTCCACACATGAACGGTGACAGTGTTGTGCAGCCTTTCAAGCGGAGTATGGACGAAACCAGGGACACGGCCGCTAGTTTTAGGTACTTTACGATTTTGGAAGCCGATGAGGCTCGCGCGCGTCAGAACGGCGCACCCCGGGCGAAAGCCAGAAGCGAAGACGCTCCCGAGAGCAGTGAACCAACTCAAGGGAATCACAATCCAAGCTCCGCGAAAGCGACCACGCCGGCCAAGGAGGCCGAAGAAGCTCATGCACATCCACCAAAGAATGCTTACCCCGACGCAACATCGCAGTCACTGAGACAAAGAAAGGTCAAGTTTGACATCAAGACAGAGGTGGTCACGGGTGACGGTGCGAGCCTGGGTCTCAATGGTGAATCTCGGGGGCATGAAGGCAGGGGTTGCTAGCCTCCTCGTTTCCCGTGACTGACTGCGTTCGTAGAACTGATATTTGACTTGGAAGATGGGACGAGTGGTCCTGATTCGCCAGATGCTGCGCCAGTCCTTCCGTTTATCGAGAATGCTCAATTGCGGTTTCGAGGACGACATCGCGTTGCGAGCCTTGGGGTTTTGCCAGAGTCATTGGCCACTCTTAGGCCAACGTCACTTCCAGCCTATTCCATCCTTCAGCCCAGAGTTACCAGGGATCATCCGATCAGCATACCAAATAGCAGTCCTGCGCAGATTCTTTCGCACGATGCCCACACCGAACATCCTGGACAACCCGACCCACAAGAAGAGGAAGTACTGAAGTTGGTTGCGGCAAATACCCCGAGTCACAGAAGCGCGTGGAAACGAAATAGTAAGGCATGGCAATTGTTCGTGAGTAGACGCCGAAAAGGCGTCCCTGGAGCGTTGATACCAGAGGAAGTTGAGGTTGGCTCTGGGCGGGTGGCATATGACTCGGATGACGGCGATTGGGGCAGCACTCGGGGTGAGTCACACCGGACGATGTGGATGACAGGGAACTCAGGGAACGCAGACATACGGTGGTCTTTGGGAAATACCGGATTCCCTACTTCGTTGCCCATCGACATAAGTCCCCTGTCTCGCCAGAGAGAGCCGCTATCCCTGGCATCTTACCGGCCGAAAACGTCACTCTCAGATCGAGCTGGAATGCTAGTTCCTGCTTTTTCGGATGAACACACTTCATCGACTACTCTCCGCAAGGCATCCCATGCGAAACGCGATCGTCGCAGGGCCATAGATCCAGGTACCGTCGACTTTGACGCAGGGGACGGAGAAGAAGACGAAAGTGACGCAGAGCCCAGACAAGCAAACAGCGCGGACGAGGGGCGGGGGCGACAACGTGCGCTCAAAATCCTCGAGGCCCGAAGTAGGATTCCTGAAGCTGGCATGTGGATGAGTCTCGCATGAATGTCGCCCGCTCTGCATTGTTGTGTTCTTAATGTGGTATAGGTCGCATTGCTGGTAGCTGTATACGTTTTTGATTTCGCCTATATTATTCTATCAGTAATACCGTAGCTGTGCTTCATGTAGCATCGTCGTCGCAACTGTTAAGTAGTACCCCTGCAAGTTATTCTATGCAGCTTTCTTCGGATTCGTTTTTCCCTGCGCGACCCTTGACACAAGCAAAGATGGCTCTCAGGATCAGGGCAACCGTCGCTGTCGCCACCAATTCGCCACGCTGGCAGATGGCATGGTTCTGGCAGAACAAGCGTAGCACCAGGGGGCGATCCACCGACGCATGCCACATCGCGGTCACCTGGCACTGGCACTCCGGACTCTTAAGGCGTCAGCGGTGGTGGAACCCTTTTGCTGCCATCGGGCTGTGCACGGCTAACGTGCATGCTGTGCGTCGCTGCCCTGCCTGTCACTGCAAGTCGTCGCGACCCGTTCCTGCCTGCCAGTGAGCTCGGGGGGAGCAGGAACGGGAAGGCACCAGTTCGGCGACGCGAGCGGGTCCTCGTGCTCCACATCTCCCTGGCAGGCTCCCTTGGACACGTCAGCACACGCCTGTCTCCGTCTCGCGCGTCCAACACTACGTGTTCGATATTGACGGCAGCGACGTACGTGGGACACGTATGGCGGGTCGTGGGCGCCGGTGGGCGTCGACAGCGACTATCTTTGATCCGCTCTTTCCCCCTGAGCGAGGTGGAGGCGCGCGATTTTTGCGACGTCACCTCGTGTGAGGATAGAACGAGAATACCGGCCGGACAGGAATGCGTGCGTGCCGGTGGGGGAAAGGGCCGTGTGGGGGGGAAGACGCCGTACGTGACTCCCGCTCGCGACGAGATACTTCCAGTCTGCAGACCAGTGTCGCGTTAGAACATGGGGACGCGTTCCAGCTCCAGGAGAGAGAGAGCGCGTCGTCGCACAAGATGGGGCCATGCGATGATCTCGCTGGCCCTCGAACCGGTTCAACGTCGTTCCGCGCGTCTCGCAATCTCAGGGGGTGGAGCGCATCGGTGTGCACGTTCCCAGCATCTTCGTCCCCATTTGCCTCACTGACGCAGACGTTTTTCTCATGGGCCTTTCATGGCGACCTTCCAGCATGGAACGTGCGCGAATGCTTGCGTACTTATTAACTTCCCCCCCTTCCCTGACGGGCGAAATGCCCAAGCTCGGAAGTACACGAGGAATTGCGAGAAAAAGTGCCTGTTTCGAGGATGTCGACTCCGCCGAACGCCGATCAAAGATTATCGACGAGGTCCCCACGAGGATGCCATCGAACGCGATAGAACTCTCCGGGAGGAGCGCTACTGGGTTCGCGCACATGCGAGGCGTGTATCCGACATCTTTTGTGTGGCACGCGAAGCGCTCGTCGTAGACTTGTCCCACAACGTCGCACCGCCCTGCGCCGCATGGGAGATGCGAAAGAACGCCACCTGTGGAGTCTCCCCACGGGCTTGTTGTTCTGTGAGCTGATTTATCGACACGTCTGCTGATTGGACCCGGTGATAAAGAGATCTCAAAGGAAGGTCACGCGTTCTCATCTGGTCCCGCCAGGGGACAATGGCTTGCATTGTGTGTGCGACATGGTCGCTGCCTTCAAGCAACTCTATTTCTTTTGTGACAAATCTGATAACGTCGGAGCGAGGCGTGCGAGAGTAGGATGCCTTGTTCTCAAACAAAGGACTAGGGAAATTAATTGCACTCCACCGATGGCCCTGCACGAGGAGCAGGCATGTCCGATAACGAGATCAGTTCGAGTATCCGTATACACTCTTGAGAACGAGACCTGTACAATAAATCGAGAGAAGATTGTGTATTGCGTATGTGGTGGGACACGCGGCTACTAGGGCGTTAGCGAAAGGTGCCGAGCCCGTTTGTCTTGTACGAATACACAATGACCCTTGCCTGCTTGCTCTGCATGTGCTCGACAACTCCTCCAACCAAACCTTCGGCTTGATCAGCGGTGGCAAGTCCTCATCAGCGACGCTGGCAACCGGAGTAAGACATGCAGTGAGTTCGGTGTCCGTTTGTAATAAACTTGGCAGCATCGGGGGCCTTGCTGATTCAGATTGTCAATGGCCGATGCGCAGCCCTTTCGTTGAAGCTGAATGTTTGATAATCAAACTCTAACTTAATCACCCATCAGGCGCATTGCCTCATGAAGCTATGACTGGTGTCTCTCACTCCTCTTGATCCAACCGGTAGATCGTATGTCCCGCAGTCTCTGGCTTCCTGGACATATCTAATGGGTATAAGTGGTCGCGTATCCCTCTGACTCACCCCAGTCATTCTAGTTTCCCATCGACTCGGATCCCTGCGAGTTGTTGACCCGGAACGCTCATCACCTGTGATCTTTTCCACACGAAAACATGCCGTCACAAAACTTGGAGCCTCTCCAAGTGAATGACTATCTACCCCGTACGGGCACTTCTACCTTGGGTGGATCATCGCATGATCTCACAGACTGACACAGTTGTTGGCGTGACTGCTGTTGCATATGATTATTGTGAGTGTTATTCGTGTAACCGTCGTAGTTTCAAACTAATTTTACTACTGCAGTTCTCACCCTTCCAGGAGAAGTATGCAGTGTATTTTATTTTTCTAGCCACAACTTGTTGCTGACAATACTTGAAGATAACCTATGTTTGGGTAATCGTACGGTGGTTATCAAGTATGCGTCAGGCCTCTAACAGTCCCACAGCGGAGACCATGGTCTCGGATATCTATCATATTTATTATAGTATGTATGCTTCACACGTCACTCCATTGATGTGGCTTGAGCTGATAACTTTATAGGTTCGTTATGTTGGTCTTTGTTGGGCTATGTAGGTCTCCACTTGCTGTAATCCATATTGAGTTTTAACAAAGAATGTTGGTCAAGTCTCAGTAGCCTTTGTATGTTCTCATGAGTTGAATTGGCAGCTAATTGAACTAATGTGACATACTTGCAGATGGTAGCACCTTTCTTACTAGTTCTGTTCAA
This sequence comes from Boletellus deceptivus, assembly GCA_038090195.1. Classification (NCBI taxonomy): domain Eukaryota; kingdom Fungi; phylum Basidiomycota; class Agaricomycetes; order Boletales; family Boletaceae; genus Boletellus; species Boletellus deceptivus. The sequence goes on from JBBPMG010000035.1 coordinate 97,534, forward strand.
GTCAGTTTTCTCCATGCCTTTTCTTGCTATTCTCATTGTTCCAACAGATGTATGTCTTTGTTTCTGCTTAATAAAAATGTTAACAGGTTCATAGGTGTAAGTGCATGCTTTCCCCTTTAGATACATGATAATATATGAATATTCCCAAGGTACTTCACTTTATCTTGTAACTTCTGTGGAGTATGCAATACTCATTATTTCTGCTGATTGTGAGTCAGTGCCTTTTGATTTCATCCTACATCTTGACAATTATTTCATTTGCAGTGGTAGGAATCACTTGGGTCTGTGTTGTATGGGGCCAATCCAAGAAGATCCTCTACTTCCTTCTATCTATTTACATACCATTAGCCATCATTTTTCTTGTTTTTACAGGTATTTTCACCAATCCAACCTACCTTTCAGGTATGTCCCAAGGTCAATTTCATACATTCTTACAATTGTGATTTATACATTTGTGTTAGTTACCACAGTCCAAGTTGCCAACCTCTCATCTTGCAAAACCTCATTGAGCAACAGTGTACTCCAGCCTAGCATAGCTTCTACAGTCATAAGAACTACTTTTGGCATTGCACTTATAGTTCTTACTATGACCCAAATCCTGAAGCAGTCAAGGGAAATGTACCCAGCAACCAAGTGGTGGCAGCCTAACCAGTACTTTCGGCTACTTATAGGATATGGTGCTGCTTACTTGTCTGTGTATGTCCTACATTCTCCCTCTCTTCTGTCTGTATTCCTTACAATCCCTTTCTCACATGCTCTTGCATCGACAATATCAATGTTGTCAACTACTTTTCTCTCTTCCTGACCTTTCAGGAATGTACTTTACCAGATCACTAGTGTAGTCCGGATTCGGCTCACGTCGACCAGCACTTCCATCGTTATCGTGGACTTGGTCTGTTATATAACCATATGCACCCTGATTCCTCAGTTCATCATCCGGGTACGAGAGCTGTACGACTGCAGCCGTCGTGACCGCTGGCAAGGTCACATCGGATTAGGTGTCTCCTGGCAGTCCGATGATATGGCATTGTCTACGATTGTATTCACTGGAAATGACCGTAGGGATGGAAGCAGACTCAGGCAACCCAGTGGGAATTCGGATGGAGGTAATTGGAAGAGGGGGTGAAGGTGCACGTCAGGACGTCGGAGATGAGCGATAGAAATCAATGTTATCTTATCTCTCTCTTTTTTTTTCTATTTAACAGAACATGACCGAGGCTTGCTGCGGCTGGGTTTGTGTGTGAAAACAAAAAAGCCATCATTAAAGCCATCATCCTCTGTTCAATGATTCCTTTTACATCGAGATCACCCGCGAGTATTCCCCATAGCATGTTTTGCACCCTAGCAAGCTCTTGTCATTGGTAGCACTCCACATAATAAGGTAATCAACGTATTCGCTGTAGGAAGGACCATTACCTTTACCACGAGCAATTGGAAAGTCAACCGCGCCGTGCCGCTGCCCATCTCACAGCATCCCGCCTCCCTTTGGTGACGTCAACTCCGAACCATATCACCAGAGACGCAGCCGTGCAGATCGCAAATAGGAAAGGGAACCCTTTCCAGTTATCTT
>JBBPMG010000036.1:0-98265 GCA_038090195.1 Boletellus deceptivus
TGCTGCGTTCCCAAATGTCCGAGAACCGACGGCAATGCAGAGAAAGCTCATACGCGCGGTGACCAGCAATCGCGACGTCTTGCTGCAAGATGACACTGGAACGGGCAAGTACGCTGCCCAGATTACAAGATACACTCGGGCGCGCTGAAGATTACTTTACAGATCGTTTGCCGCAATGTTGGCTCTGCTAAGTAAACTCCAGGTACGCGACACAGGGGCGGGTAAAGGCCAGGCCACACACACAGGCTGGTTGATCGTGCCACACCGAGATCTCGCGTATCAGTATCTACATTGGCTGCATCGTATGACGCTGCCTGGGGGGGACGCACCGTTCTCGTTGGCGAAACATGCACAGGTTCTTGTTCGGCACGTAGACAAGTCGACGCTGCAAGCCTTGCCTGTGCGCATGCGAGAGGCGATCAAATCTGCATCGTCTGACAAGGACCAGTTGATCGACAAACCCCCACACATCCTCATCGCCACGCCCAACGCACTCTTGGAACTTCTCGAACACCATCCTGGGGTGCCTCGGCTACCCACGCCCTCGGTTGTCGTCGTAGACGAGGTAGATGCACTCCTGCACGTCCCCGGCGGCAAGCTGTCGAAAGAACGGAGAAGAGCCCCTCGGGAGAAACTGGGGAAGCACATCCCAGACCTCGTGCGGATCCTGGACAGGCTTTACCCCACATCCAGAGACGCGTACTCGATGCGTTGGCGTTCGAGTTCTGTCATGGGAGAGCCGTCCGAATACAGCCACGCTATTTCTGCTCGCAAGCCACAGCTGGTCATGATGAGTGCTACGCTGCGCAACAGGTTGCGAAGCGCACTATTCAGCATATTTGGATGGATACAGCAAGGAGAGGTGGTGAAGTTGATCAAGAAACGCTCCTCGGCGCTGCCCGCGCACAGATTGGGCCGGAGTGCGGTGCACCATGTCCTTGTGGTGTCAAAGACGGGAGACATCAAAAACATTGCCGGTGCTTGCCCGTTGCAACCGGACAGCACCAGCAATGCATCTTTGTTAGAGGAAGGCGCCACGGAATCCAGCGACGAGGAAGACGACATTCTCTACGGGGATGACGACGGTCCTGAACTGGAGGACGTTGACAAGGGTGAGGACTTGTGTTTGGTCGACTATTGTGCGTTGAATATGCTACAGCGCTGCTGCGTGCCCCCCTGGCCCTGGACCCAGCGATGTTGGAGGCAGTCGCTGCTACGTTTGCTCTCGACGTGCCGCGCGTTGCACTCCTCGTGCTGCCGGCGACGGCGGGTGTGCGGAAGATTGTCTTTGAGCTGCAACAGATGGGTGTCAATGCGCACCCGTTGGATTTGGTGGCGAACGAAGCCAGCCGTGCACACATGCTGGCGCAGATGGCGGGTGTTGCGGACGAGAACCCGGTCCTGATTGTCGCCACGAATGCGACGGTGCGGGGCATTGATCTCCCGGATCTGTCGCATGTCTTCATGCTTGGTGTCCCCGAGGGGCGACCGGGTGATGCGTACCTGCACGTCGCAGGCCGGGTGGGGCGGTTCGGGCGACGAGGCAAGGTGATCACCGTCGTCGAGGAGCGCGGGGAGGCACGGCGGGGGTCGCGGGCGGTGGCGGTGGACGGCCCGCGGCGGATGGCGAGCCTGTTTGGGCGGATCGGTGTGCGGGCGAGCAGGCTGGCGCACTTTGAGTAGAGGCATGTAGCATCCCTTCGCGTATGCCCCATCGAGCGAGTGGGGCTAGATGGTTTCGTCGTGTAGGCATGGCGACAATGAAACAGGGATTGGCTCCTCGGGTTACGAGACTGCGTCACGTCGTTTGCGTCCCCCGTGCGGCTGACGGGGCTCCCCTCTTCCTCCCTTGTTCGGACCCAGCCCTGTCTCGTTCCCCCATGATGAGCCCCCGGGTCCGCATGTCTCTCTGTCTCCTCCTTCTCTTCGCCTGTCTCCGCGCCGCCGCCCAGTCCTCGTCCACCCTAAATGCGACCACCACCAGCTCGTCTGCTCCTTCTTCTTCGGCGAACCTCACCACGTTCCTTGCTACGAGCTCTTACACCACAGCGGTCGTCAGCCAGTCTGGCACCCAGAATATTTCGTTCACCACCGTCGTTCCTACCGCTTACAACGTCACCAGCACGCTTCCGTCGCCTACCGTTTCAGCGTCGGCCACCCCTTCGGCCACCCCAATTGTGTTGGCCACGGAAATCACCCCCGCGTTCGGCGTTCTAGGAGCCATCCTCATCTTGACGGGTTTGCCAAGCGCCTTCTGGGGCCACAAGAACAGATGGTACGCAGCTTCCCCCAGCCTCGCCGTGCACTCGCCTGACTTGCACTCTTTCAGGACGTCCTTCTTTCTCATCGGATTCTATACCCTCTCCCTCGTCTGCTTCGTTCTCATTGTCAAGTTCGGCATTCTCCCGGCAGTAAATCCCCCAAGTAAAACCCTCCAGGGCATGTTCGTCCTCGCATGTTCCGTGGCCGGCATAATGGGTGGCGGCTTCACCATCTTCTTCTGGAAGGCCACCAAATACTTCATCGGGGCCTGGGGCGGCTTCGCGTTTGGTCTGTGGATACAGTGTTTCAGGGATGGTGGCCTTATCCCATCCGTCGGATTGCGCTGGATACTATACATTGGTATCATCCCGTCTCATCCATCGCTTCCGTATTGACCCTGACCTTCCTTCCAGCGTGCGGCGTCGTCGCATTTGTACTCTGCACGATACCAAAGCTCCATTGGCACATGTTGCTTCTAGCGACCGCTTTCGTCGGATCGTCCGCTTTCATGCTGGGCGTTGATTGCTATACCACTGCCGGACTCAAGGAAGTGTGTGCCGTTCGCTTGTACACCTTCTCCCCGCTGACGTCCTCGACCAGTTCTACGTGTGGAACTTGGGATTTAAGAGTCTGTTCCCAAAGTATACGAGCAACAACATCGCATTCCCTGTCACGCAGACCATGGAAATCGAACTTGGTCTGATCGGTGCAGTAGCCCTTATGGGAGGCGCTGTCCAACTCCGTATCCTTCGTGTTCTTCAGAGAAAACTCAAAGAGATTGCCGAGGAACAACGCCGGAGAGACGAAGAGGCTGAACTGAACGTGTCCGATCGGTTCGCAGAGCTCGCAAAGGAGAAAGAGGAGTGGGAGAATGACCATCCATCCCTTGGAACGCACGCCCGATCGGGCAGCGGATACTCGGCTACACCTCTCATGAAGGAATTTCCGACATCTGGGTCAAACGAGGGACGCTCGTCTACGTTCACTCTCGTCGGTGCTCGCGCCCGGCATACTTCTGGTGTGTCCGACTTCATGGCAGCACCAATGCCCGATGATGAGGCCAAGCGTACTACGAGAGGCGCTCACGCTCCGGGGATTCATCTCCCTCATTTGGACCTTGGAGTCGGAATTCAGGACGATGTCCCGGCAGGCTTCATTGCTGATACAGAGCCGGACGCCAGCAAAGAAGCCAAGGAAGCTCAGAGGGCTCAGATTTCCGCAGAACTGAGCGAACTCGTTCGCAAGGAGGAGCTCCTTGCTGAGATCCAGACAATTAGGCGTTCCATTGACGCGCTGCGGTCTGACACCCCTGGCATAGACTCGGATGACTCCCGCTCGCGCAGGGTCTCGCTCACCTCGCGTCGTACTCTCAGTTACGACCTCGACAATGCGGTTACCCCTCGGCCTCATACACGACCTCCAAGACAACCTGACCCGCGTGGCCGTGCGCTGTCTATGGAGCTGTCCAAGCTCATCGATGCCCCCCCCCTTGGCGCCTCCATTAGCCGTCCCACGAGTGTTCCCCTGAAGGACGGCGACTGGGATGCTTACGTACGTGACCGTAAGCTGCTCCAGCCACCATCAGGCGTGACGGCACCCATTCCAACCACGCCCGTCTCAGCGACCATGCCCAACCCCCAGCGTCTCCCCATGCCTCAGGCAGTGACTGAGGCCCTCGTTCAGCGCAAGCATCGTGAAAGCATACTCGATGCCAGCGGAAACGACGCTACCCTGTCAGACGAAGATCTGCCCATCGCCGCCACGCTTGCTGGTGGGCCGAGGGTGCAGGCGAAAAAGTCGCAGAGCCGTTCGAGCAGTAACATCCCTGCCGTTCTGATGCAGCCCCCCGGCCATGCGCCTGTGTTTGAGCAGCCTTTGCCCAACGCCGCCCCCCACATCCTTGGCCGTGCCCGCCCTGCGAGGAACACCCCCGAGCCGAATGCAAACATCCCCATCGTGCTACCCCCTGCACGATCAACGAAGCCAGCTGCTCACGAGCCCACCTCGAACATGCCTTTTATCCTGCCTCGTGGCAATGTCGTCGCTCCCGTCCCTCAGAAGGCCGAGCCACAGCGCGTTGCAACGTTTGAAGAACTGGAGGAACGGCACAGACAGAAGATGCGTGGGTTGCAAAATCCAATCACCCAGGCGGAGAAGGAATCTGCAGACCTCGCGGCGGCTAAAAGTCGCTGGGAGCGATCCATGGCCATCGAGCGGGAGGTGGTGGGCAGACGCCAGGCAGAAAAGGTGGCAGAACTCGAGCGAGAGGAGAGGGCGAGGCGCAAGTCGGACGATGGGTTGGGTAAACGGGGCTCGGCTGCGGTTGACGGGGGTAGACTGGGGGATCGCGGCCCCAGCGCGGGTGCCCTGAGCGCAGACAGGCTCGCTGCGATCGGCGGTGGACCCAACGCGTCGAACTCGTCAAAGCGGCAGTCCATGATGAGGGTCGAGGACTGGCAACGACATCAATATGACATAGAACTGGGGATCCGCCCGGACCCCAGCGGGTCTAGACGCGACTCGCGGGCGCATATCAGTGCGACTGTCCCGTTCCCTGGGCAGAGCCGAGGAGGGTTCGTGCGTGATCCCCCCAGCTAGACGCGCACACGGACGACGGACTTTTTTTTTTTTTTTTTGTTCTTCCTTCACGAGACTAGTTGGCATTCATGAACAGTACTCTTTGCGTATTTCCGATTTTTGCGAATTTCTACTGGGACAACTGTGTAGCTAATTATAATACACACCGGGCCGAGATGTGGCTGTGCCGTGATGTTTGTGGCTGAGTTCCCACGGCGACGCACGTGCTGTGTGTGAATTTGTCACATTGACCTTGGACGACTCTCAGGCTTTTCTCGTTTTTCCCACCTCTGTCCTCGATTCCCACAGCTGGCAGCCAACGTCGTTATCCCTGGCGGGAAACTGTTATGAGGACGTTCCATCCCTTCTCTTCTCCACACATCTCAATGCCCGATGCTGCTCACCTCGACGCTCACCTCCACCCGGCTGCGTCAAAGAGCTCGTCTCCTCGTCCACCGTCCCCGTCCCCGCCTTCCCTGGACATTCTCGTAAACACATCAGCCCCCGCCGAGCACCTTGCCCGCCCACCTACGCAGCAAATACCCTCCACCAAATCCCAGCAGCATCCTCCTCCCTCCTCCAGCAATGGCGTCGTCACCCACTCCCTTCCCCCCATGACCGCCGCCGCCCCTTCCATCCTTTCTAATCCCGACCCGAGCGCGTCTCTCCAGTCTATTCTTGCCGCCAGTCAGAAGGACCAGCTATCCCCAGACTCTCCCATCCACCACTGGGGCATTCCTCCCCCTCCCCAGCTCACGGCTCCACACCACGTCACGTTACATCCCCAGGTAGGTTCCTCCCCGAGCGCCTATACGCGTTAGCATTCATCGCTCTTCCACGATAAGCCCTCGGGTGGTAAGAACAGCAAGCGCAAGCTAGATGAAGGGGAGCAGGGGGATCCTCACCCCAAAATTCGGCGTACCGTACGCGATCATGTCTCCCAGGATCCAGCGCGCGTCATACCGATGACCACAGTCATGTGTTTGCATGCCGCCGTCGCCCAAAAGTCGTACGGCAGCGAAAAGCGTTTTCTCTGTCCCCCTCCTATCGTCCATATTCAGGGACCAGTGTGGCAGATGCGTTCTCAACAGCTCTCCATGGCAGTTGTATCCGAACAAGGGGAACGCTCTTTTGACCAGAAAACCTCCCTCGACAACAATATGACTGGCAGCTTCAAGTTCCTTCATGTCACCGGTACCGCCAAGGCCAAGAGTTTCACTTTATCTCTCGATATCATGGATCCCCCTTCGACCACAGGAGAGGGCGGCGGCGATAATACTGGTGGCCGTGTTTGGGCGTCGTTTGATTCAGCTCCTGTAACAATTATATCTAAGCCCTCAAAGAAGACGGCCAAGACGCGTAACATCTCGTCGTGCATTCTGGCTGGTGGTCCAGTCTCTCTTTTCAACCGTATCAACTCACAGACCGTTCGCACCAAATACATGACCATTGACTCTGCCCAACTGTGTGCCAGTAACGTCAGCTGGTCCGCTTTCAACGTAAATGTAGTTCGTCGCCCAGAGGATGCCCCGCCGGTCCATGGTATGTTTTCACGTGACGTGAAAGTTGTCGTGTTTCCGTACTCACGTTCACAACACACCAGGTGGCCATCAGGCCGTGACGTACGGGTGTGAGGTGGTATTATCTGATACGCTTTCCAATATCGCGACATCACCCCTCGTCATTCGCAAAGTAGACAAGGGCCGGGTCTCCCCTGACGATGGTGGTCCCGTCAGTCAGATGCAAAAAATAGCACTGCAGCGGGTCAATGCTGATGGCTCAAGACACTACTTGTCTGCCGCGGGCCCTGTTCCTGGCCCTCCAGGAGTCGCTCAATCTACTCCTGGTGTGTCATCGCAAGGTGGAACGCATCCTCTCATCTTCCAAGCACCCCGTGTTCGGGACGAGATGAAGGATGGTGTACGAGTTCTCTCGGACGAGGTGGATGATTACCTATGTTGGACGATCGTCGGCATCTGTACGCGTCTTGTGCATGATTCATCGATATCCTTGCTGATCGTTGCCAATCACAGCCAAGTTCCAATACACGTTTTTTGATGCGTTTGGTCAGAACAATTCGATACCCGAACTCCCCATTACGCCGTTTCCGACTTTGTTTACGGCCCCAAGCTATCGCCCGGCAAATAACACTCTGGAACTGACGGTCTCCAACTTCTTTTACGAAGACCCGAAGACACATACACAACAACCGCTCACAGTCTACCTCGGAAACATTGGGCCTCTCCGCGCTCGTTGCTTTCCGCCACATGCACCGGGACCTCTCACGAATATCTCATATAGCGGTGGAATTCCGGGTTCCTCATCCGAGTTGACGCCGAATGACGGAACTGTACCGGGCGTCCCCCCCAGTGCTCCCGCTGGGAGATACCCGCCGTTGCATACTCTGGTGACGGTGGACATGCCCTCGCTGACCGAGGTCATCAAGGCACTTCAGGAGGAGGCTATTCCCTCCAGTGCTTTAACCGCCGACGGGGCGACAACTGGACCTCATACAACGCCGTCTGGCGGCGACAGCGGTGCAACAAGGGATCAGGTTGATGGAGTAGCCAGCGGCGACCCCCAAACTGCCAGCGGTTCTCCGCAGCCATCGATTGCTGGCAGGAGCTTGCCTATTCTGTTTATCAGGGCTTCAGACGGGGTCGGCTACCATTCCGGAAGAACGATAGCTTGCGAGAACGTATTCCAGTCAATGGAGCTTGGTGGCATGGCGCCCGGTCATGTTCTTACGCCGCCTGGAGGGCCGACTGCGGACCCAGGTTGGCTCGCCGCTGCCCAGGCTGCAGCGAGTGCAGACGGGGGTCTACACGGGTGGACACTGAGGGTACTGTAAGGTTGACCACGACTCTTGCGTTGCTGTTCTTTTGCTTGTTTTCTGTTATATATGTTCTGCTTCGTTCTCGTTCCGGCCCACCATCGGCGCAGACACCCTGCGATGAGAGAACGGGGCGGACGAGAAGTAGATGGGGTACAGGGATATTGGTATTATGTAATCATCTGCACGTTCGTCGGCGGCCGCCGTCTCGGCGATGGGACACACGGGGCTCGGCAATCACGCCCAGAGGGTGATAAAGAGTGGCAGGCCCGACCGCTCTTGCGTCCGCACCACTCGCTGCGGTTCACGTACAGCGTCAGGCCCATCAGGTATGTTCTCCGCATCGCGGCCGCAGAAGACGCCCTGGCGACCGATAAGACCGGTTTGGTCATGATGATCGCTCCTCCTTTCTTTTCTACCATCAGCCGTCTGTCTCTCAGATCTGCTCAACATCGCCCGCCGCTTTCTTGTCACCACAGAGACTTGAGCTCGCATACACCCAGCATGTTCACCTACGACGGCATCCATTCCCAGCTCGAGTGGAATTCGACCCTGAGCCCTTCAAAGGCCATCCATCCAACCGCCGAGACCAAGTTCCTTCGCAAGGTATGTCGCCATCCCTCACCCGTAAGCAAGCTCAAGACCTACGCGACCACGAGACCGCTATCATCGCGACGATTGGTGTGCATTCCGATCAATAGCCGGACACAGATCTCACCTCCTTGCAGGACCCAACACGAACTCGGTCGAAAAGCTTGCCGCATTGAGACGCGCAGGCGTCAACGTCGGTGGGTCCCTCGCTCGCTGTATGCGATCGTACCGCTCCTCATGCCGCGATGAACCGCAGTTCGCATGAACTTTTCGCATGGTTCTTATGACTACCACCAGAGTGTCATCGACAACACCAGAAAGATGGTCGCCGGTGAGTATGTTTCGCCCGGTACAATACATCAGTGGTGAGATATGCCTGCAGCCGAAAACGGACGGCCTGTCGCGATCGCCCTAGATACCGTATGAAACCTCACGCACTCGATCAATGGCCTGAGCTGATTCGTTTGTCTCAGAAAGGCCCTGAGATCCGTACCGGCTTGATGAAGGACGGAAAAGATGTACGCATACATGCCCATCACTGCCTGCCAACGAGATTCATCCATGGATTAGGTCCCCATCAAGGCAGGTCATGAATTCACAATCACAACGGATGACAGGCACAGCCAGTCGTGCGACGGCGAGCGCCTTTGGCTTGACTACGTCGGTGTCCTTTGTTGATCCGATCCTTCTCGTTCTCACCATACCCTCATTCCAGAAAAATATCACCAAGGTCACTGCACCGGGAAAGCTCATCTACGTGGACGACGGTAATATCTTTGATGCCGCTGTTGGTACGTCTACTCATCTGCATATAGGCATTCTCTCTCTTCTCGTCTTGTCCGTTGATGGCGCCGAGATCCGTGTGCGTGCGATCAACAACGGAACCCTTTCCTCACGCAAGGGCGTCAATCTCCCCAAGACGGATGTGGATCTGCCAGCCCTCTCCGAGAAGGACAAAAAGGACCTGCAATTTGGCGTCCGGAATGGTGTTGACATGGTTTTCGCGTCGTTCATTCGCCGCGCTCAAGACGTCAAGGACATTCGTCAGGTCCTTGGGCCCGACGGCGCTAACATCAAGATCATCGTCAAGATCGAGAACGAACAGGGTGTCGAGAACTTCGACGAGATCTTGCGTGAATCTGATGGAGTGATGGTTGCCCGTGGTGACCTTGGGATTGAGATTCCCGCAAGCCAGGTTTTCCTGGCTCAAAAGATGATGATCGCCAAATGCAACATTGTTGGAAAGCCTGTGATTGTTGCTACACAAATGCTTGAGGTGAGCCTCGGCTCGTTTTCCGACTTGGTCTCATTCTCCTTCAGTCCATGACAGTGGGTCAAAGGTGTCTCCCTGTGACACCGGTTTACTGAAAAATTATCAAGTATAACCCGAGGCCTACGCGTGCCGAGGTCAGCGACGTTGCCAACGCTGTCCTCGATGGTGCAGATTGCGTGATGTTGTCAGGAGAGACGGCAAAGGGGAGCTACCCCGTCGAGTCCGGCAAGTATTCTTGCACGTCGCAGTTTAGATTGGCTGGCTGAACACAGCCCAAGTTCTCATGATGGCCGAGACATGTCTTCTTGCTGAAGCTGCCATCTGCTACCCCCCTCTGTATGATGAACTGAAGGCAATTCAGCCTCGACCCACAGAGACAGTGGAAACAGTGGCGATCGCTGCCGTTGCCGCAGCCTCTGAGCAGAATGCTAGCGCCATTCTCGTGCTATCCACAAGCGGCAATACTGCTCGCTTGGTGTCCAAGTACCGTCCTTTGGTCCCGATCATCACCGGTATGCCGTTCTGACCATGGGTTCACGTTGTGTTGATGTGGTTTGTCTCCGTCCAGTGACCCGTAACGAGCAGACTGCCCGTCAGATCCATCTGCACCGCGGATGTTACCCATTCTGGTACCCCGAGCCGCGCGGATTTCCTGATGCTCAGTGGCAGAAAGACGTGAGTGGCTTGTCCGTAGGGTTGAGCGTATTTTGAGCACGCCTTCCCCTCAGGTCGACAATCGCATTCGCTTCGGATTGAAGAGTGCGCTTGAGCTGAAGATCGTCAAGAAGGGCACGACGATCATCGCCATCCAAGGGTGGAAGGGAGGGCTGGGCCATACGAATACGCTCCGGATTCTCTCTGTCCCGACTGATCCCGCCGATCTTGAACTGCAGCCCCTTGGGGCGAACTGAGTTGACATAGAATGGCTGTTTTATCGCCGGGTCATAGAAATCACTGCTGTGAATAGAGTCGATGCATGCCAACTTGGACGTGGGCTTGGAATTAGCCTCGATGAGTTAGCAAGGAGCCCCGACGCCAGAGACGACGATACGCATGAGGATGATCAGCTGCTTTACGTCTGCAACAGCCAGAAAGACTGTTCTTATTAACCACCTCCACACCTTCAGCCCGGACCCACCTCCGAGGGTCTGGCGCCAACGGACATGTATCAGTCGAAGAGATAGCATCCCAAATGACATCGAATTCAGGTTGTGGAATACCAATGAACGAACTGCGGGCTGAATGGACATACTCTTCAGCTATGGGGGTATTCTGTTAGCACCCAGTCCACCATCATGGCCGACTGCGTGGGTCCAAAGACAAAGGCATGATGCGGCTCGGAGTTCCTGTCGAGCACGGCCTGATTACCCGTCGATTGGGTAGTGAAACGTAGAAAGGGGCCGCCAGCCTCGGGCTCATCATGACACATTGCGACAACCGGTGCCCTCTCAGCACGGCCATCCTGCTTGGCAGTATCGAAAGACTACTGCACTCTGCGTCCCTGCCAGCCAACCCACTCAGGTCAGCTTCAGCTCTGTAAAGGTACCACCCCGTTTGATGCATTCACGTTTTCGTACGGCTTCCAAACACTGTGTCCCTGCTGGTGACGCTCCCGCCGCCAGGTGCCGGATCAGGAAGTACAAAATGGATGCCGCCTGCCGAAGTGCGCCGAAGCAAAGTGTGCAGCTCCGCCTCGCAGCGGAGTTTGCACTCGGCAATGGTGTGCTGTGACGGCCCGCTGCGGAATGCCCGAAAAGGGAAGCATTTTCACGCGGATGCAATGGGTGTCTCGAGCGAGAAATTTCCGCAGCGTTTGGTCTGCGATGGCGTCGTCGAACTACTTCTCCATCCCGCAGCGTGCAAGTGGCTACCCAGACAAGGCCCGCCTGACCAACGGCCTCCCCACGTACTCCTCCGCCGTGCAGGAGAAGATGCACAGACACACCCGCTCCTCATCTTGGACGGTCCCAGTCTCCGTCCCGATCCCTGGTGTGCGCACTCGCAGGCTGCGTCTCCTCGTACCGAATCCCACCCGCATGCAACATCTCGGCCTCTCCCGTCTCAGCCGGCGACGCGGCCCAATCATCCTTTGCCTCCTCCTGGTCGCCTCTGTCTGCACCTTCTTCTCCTTTGCTCGTAGGTTTGGTCCCGAGGAAAAACAGTGGACCCCCAACTTCGGAGAGTCGTCCACCCTCGTCTTTGGCAGGGAGGACATCCAGCGCATCTGGAAGTGGGAGATCGCCAGCGGCCACTATCCCAGCAAGCGGGAGAGTAAGTCGTCCGAGTGTCCTGACAGTCTTCTCCATTGTTGATGCCCCTCGTCAGTTCTAGAGCAAGTCGGTTTGACCACTCCGCCTCTGAACCCTGCACTTCCCCCGCGAAAAGTCCCAACCATCCCTTCACGGTTCAGACCTCCTCCCGGTCCTGTAGCTACCACGACGCGTGGCGATGGCCCGCGCCGCGTCTACCTCGACGTCCAAAGCCAGCCGCCCAACGTCGCCTACCCTCCCCGTCCCGTCCCAGGCTCTGTGGCCGATCTAGACATCATCATGGAGCAGTGCGATTTCTCTCAGAACAAGGTGAACGGTTTCTTGTGTTCCCCGTGTCCTACTCTTATCCCGGCGTTCCCAGTATGTTCGTGATTGTCTCGAAGTCCTCCGCATCGGTGGCGGTCTGGACAACGGCAATCGCCTTAGGAGGGGCAAGATGGACGAGTGGAAATACATTTACATGGAGCAGGGCCGCGAGAATTTTACAGAGCCACCCCAAATATCTTTGGCAAACGTAATTGCCCCGCGACCCGCGCAGTCTGCTGTTATCCAGGATCCCAATGCTGGTCTCACCAAGAAACGCGGGGTGGAATGGGAGCCCCCGCTAGTCCTCCGTCCAACACTGCAGCACGTCCCTTACTCTACTCTTCCGACGCCGTGCGACCCCGAGAACCCCCGCCTTTTCCACATGTTCTGGACGGGCCCCTTTACCGACAAGCCATATCTCGCTCTCTTGTCATTTCTGTTCACCCAAAACCTCGGCCTCCATCTCAAGGAAGACCCGGAGCCCAACGTTTGTCGACCAGAATTTTGGTTGTGGATTAACCCCGGCCCCGCCGCCTCTGTCCCCAATCCTTCTGCCCTTACTGACATGTTTGAGCAACTCAAAACAAATCCGTGGGCAGCCCCATTCCTGCATCCTAGGTTCAAGGACGTTATCAAGTTCAAGCTCTGGAATACCACTGACCAGCTTGATGGTATTCCCGAACTCAAGGACGAATGGCGAGAGCTCAGAGAAACCCTATTCAACTCGGGAGGTCACATCATCAATGTTCCTGCCGAGCGATCCAAGAGCGCCGAGGTTTCTACGACAGTTAGTCCAGACAACAGCACTGATCCGTCGGCTGCCCCCAAACCATCTTCCGCCGGCAACGACAAACCTGACGAGGATGATATGCTTAATCGTACTGGCTCCAAGTCTTCGTCATCATACGATCGCCTTTCCGTCATCTTGTCGGACATGGCTCGATTCGTCTTATGTCACAGGTTTGGTGGAATCTACCTTGACGCGGACACCATCCTACTCCGAGACTGGGAAGAGCTGTGGGGCTGGAAGGGTGCGTTTGCATACCGATGGTCACGTCTGGAGAAATACAACACTGCTGTTCTTCGTATGAACAAAAACTCTGCTCTCGGGTCGTTCCTTTTCCGTACGGCCCTTAAAAATGGCTTGGACTTTCATCCAATGACTGTTTCCCGATACACAAAAGATGCGCACATCGAAGGTCTCCTATTACGCCTCCCGGATGCGCTCTTTGACTCCGCCTGGTTGAATACCGAGGCCTTCCAGCGGGAGAGGCCACCCCAGCCATATTTCACCGAGTGAGCACCAATGTTCTATATTGGAATTCACCATTCATCAGCATCCAAAAGATTTGCCGACTTTTTCAATACACCCACACAAAATAGTGCCGCCCCGCAAGCCCTTGGTTTTGAAGGCTTCTTTCGTGGTGCTTATTCATACCATTTCCATAACTTTTGGTGAGTCATGTCATGATCAAGAGTAGCTCTACTGTCTGATCCCACCTAAAGGTGGAAACCGTTTGACCCGTCGCGAAATTGGCCGGACCTAGGGCCAAAGTTCTCTGCTGGCGAGAGAGCCGCACGGGCCGCCGCGACCCCAGATACCGAACCCGAGGAATGGGTAGACAGAGTTGTTGATGATAAGCGGGATCTCGACTGGGCAACTGTCCTCAAACGGACGTTTGAAGGGTATGTTCGCGGGGAACAGCCAAACATGTATGGGGAATGGCTTCAATGGTGACGATTTGGTGGGGGTTGCCATGTCTGGCCGAGGAACTCGACCACGTGTTCGACAATCTACTTACACTGATATCAGGTCTACTTTTTTTTTTTACGATTATACACCGTACATGCGCACGACTTGCATTCTCCACTACTGTTGGATTAGAAATCTCTGACCTCTTTCTAGTGCGAACTGTGACACCATATACCATCCTTCTGATGACCATCCTTTCCTTGTCCTATATCCCCGTGTTTTGATCCAGGAGCATGCTAGCCAGTTCATACAGCGACAAGCATCATGACGTGGTAGGACATAACATATTCAGATTCTAATGGGTTTCGTGCAAACAAGTATACAATTTTTGTAAAACTGCAACCTCATCAGCCTGCGGAAAAAAAACAGCGTGGTCATGGTGCTCGAGTTTTTTTTGCTTGAGCAGTGGCAACGGTTGCTTTTAGATGTGCGATGACGTCTGCGGGATTTGGGGCACCGAATATCGCAGTTCCTGCCACAATGACATTGCTTCCTGCATGTGCACGACTTCACTTTCAGAATCATAGCTGCACGTCCTATCGAGGACCCACCGGCGTCAGCACAAACATCGATCGTCTTTGGACCCACACCGCCATCCACTTCGATGTCTTTATCGGGGAACCGTGCACGCAGCTCTGCAACCTTTGGCACGCAACGCTCGATAAACTTTTGGCCACCGCGTCCTAGCGTGGGTCTGTGAGGACGGTCTCTTCTCAGACGCAGTAACTCACCAGGATATACAGTCATGACCAGAAGCATGTCAGCCGCGGTGCCGATTTCGTCCGTGATGGCTTCGGATGGCGTATCCGGTGAGATCGCGACACCGGCCTTCATGTTGCGTCCATGAATAGAACGGATGATTGACACAGCGTCGGCTTCGACGTATCAGCGGCGTGAAGGGAAGGATGCACTGTGCCAACCTACAGGCTGCTTCGATGTGAAAACAGTACAGCGAGCCGCCTGCGTCGGCAATGTCGTTGACCCACTAGGATACATCAGGGGGTTATTACCATACTGCAGCGGAGAATGCGAGGGGTGGCTACCTTTTCTGGCTGCGCAACCATCATATGGCAATCCATGAAGATTCCCGGGACTCCCTTTGATACGCACGAGAGCACCGGTGCACCTGAAGCACGTATCAGGGCGGAGAGGTTCTCTATAGGACGGCAGACCAACCCATGGTAATGTTCGGTACGAAGTGACTGCAGATCGATCAGCATGCAAAAGCGTGTAGGCAACAACACATGCCCATCCATGACATCTGCGAACAAGATTGCCGCGGTCCATCAGATGGCCTTCAAATGATGTCGCGATGCATACCCATATGAAGCCACTCAGCGCCGCCTGTGATCATCCTCTTGCATTCTGCAGTGAGCTGGCCAAAGTCTGAGGCAAGAACAGAAGGTGCAATGATGGGGCGAGGCATGATGTAGAGCGAGACGAGGAAAGATTTGGTCGCCCACGCTTGTGGGGCCAATCGTTCCACAAGACCTGCCTAATCTAGGCGGACAGCTTTGCCACTCGCCCAAAAGTCTGCCGCTTGGTACCGTACCATCCTCGCCCTGACAGTGCCAATCCACTACAAACAAGGGGACACTAGGTGTAGGTCTCTCGCCAGTGATTCATGAATACGGCAGCATTCAGCACTCTAACGACCGCAGCGTAACTCGCTGCCCATAGTGCTGCGATACAATGTCTTCATGACCGCTGGCTCCCAAAGTTCCAAGGCCAGCACCTGACACTCACCTTCCTTTCGACAGCTGTGACACCACGACCAAGTCTGATTCGTAACATCCAGATGCACCGGCTGCAAATACAACCAGGCAAGCAAAAGCCCTGGTCAAGGACAAGGCCGAGTCTGTCATCAGTGCCATAAGGCTCCATGATCCTGGTGATGCCCTCGGCTGATGTACAAGAGTAACGATGGTGCAAGTTGATCGTTCCTCTCCAAAGTGTGGACGCAGCCTCCTGACGATGAGGGGGTATAACAGCTGACTTCGTATTGGCAAGCGATCATGGAATTTGATACCATTGGAGCTGGTCTAACACATCCATTTCTTAAGCCGAAGCTGCGCTGGCGGGGAGGTAGGAGTATAACGGCGCAAATTGATACGCCGCTCGCCACACGAGAGAATATGTGCAACACCAACGTTAATGAGGAACGGACGTAATCCAGTGTTCTAATCCGATTCACTCGTCTGCCTTGTCCAAGTCCTTATTGTACTGTATGACATTGAGCGTGCAAATTAGTGACAAAGCCACGAAAGCTTACTTTCGGATTGAAGAACAGAGAGTTGTTGCCCCACGGGAAGGGTTTGACCCTGCGGTTCAGGTACGGATATGGCGCAGGCTGAGGCAGGGTGCCATTGTTTTCTTGGATCAAGGGCTCTTCGTGGGCGGCGTGCTCCGACTCGACATTGTACACCCAAGCACATGTAACGAAAGCTGGCACGACATGGGTGAAGATGAAAACGATAGTAAGGGAAACGTACTAGCAGGAAACGCGACATAGAAGCTGGGGGGTTTTTTTTTTAAAAAAAGGAAGTAGGCGATACTGACCACATACCTGATTTTGCGCCAGAGGTCGGTAGTATCTACAGAAAACTGAGCGAGAGGAAGATGGAGTAGGGAAGTACACACGTGCAGCGTGCTCGCGGAGGGCGTTGAGCTTTGTAAAGTATTCAGAGCCTGCAGGGGCGTTGGTTGCAAGGGGGCGGGCAAGGCGGGGCAGGGCGCGGACGGCGACAGAGGACATGGCGAACGAGGATGGCCGCGACGGAGGTGGGCGGGTCGGCACACGGGTGTGAATTGAATCTCCGCCCGTCTCCGCGTAAAACTGATAGGCCATGGGGTATGGTGACGCGTCTCGTGCGGACGCCAGCATCATTCATGGTCGTCCGCGCCCAGTCGTCTGCTGCCGGCGTGCTAGCCCTTCTCTCGGAGCCAGATCCTGCATTCAAGCAGCACGCAATTACTGCACTACATCCTCTCGTTCCGCAGTTTTGGGCAGAAATATCAGAGCACATTGCCCCCATGTACGTCCCCGTGTCCCTCCTTGCTTGACCTCCATCAACGTTCCTCGCAGCGAGAGCCTGTACGAATCAGACAACATTTCAAAGCATGCTCGCGATCTCGCTGCTCTCCTCGCCAGCAAAGTTTACTATTACTTGGGCGAATATGACGAAGCCCTCTCATTCGCTCTTGGCGCGGGTACCGCGTTCGAGGCGGAGGCCCGCGACTGCAACTCGGGAGAATACGTAGAAACCGTCATCTGTATGTCACTGTCCCTCTGCGTTTACACATCCCAACGGTCTCACATTTCCTCCTAGCCAAGGCCATAGACAGATACATTTCCCAGCGATCAGAGGAGGCCGTCACGGGAACAAAGATCGATCCTCGATTGCAGTCCATCATAGAATCCATATTCCAGCGTTGTATAGACGAAGGAGAATACAAACAGGTGCATTTTGCTCTCTTCCTGAACTTCGACTCTCCTCATTCTCGTACATATAGGCAATTGGTATCGCGCTCGAGTCTCGCCGCCTCGATGTAATTTCTCGGATTTATGACATTACTCACGATGCATCCCTCCTGTCTTACGCGATGGAGGCCGTTCTTGATACTGGTTTCTCCCTCTTGTACCGCGATCAAGTCCTCAACTTTTTACTCCCGCTTTTTCCTGCACCGTCTTCCAAATCAAAATCGTCGCACATCCATTCCCTCGCACGTCTCCTTGTTACCCTCAACAATCCTTCTTTGACCGTATCACTGTTGACTTCTCTAGTTCCCAAAGAAAGGTTGTTGGCGTATCAGTTTGCGTTTGATTTGACTGAAGGTGGCGCAAGAGACTTTTTGGATGGTGTCCGTAAACATTTGCCAGAAGGAAGCGAGGTTGGTTTCCTTATTTACACCCATCTGACTTTTTCGTGACTGGATCGTGGTAAGCAGGAAACAAAGAGCATATTTGACAAACTCCGCCACATACTCGGCGGGCAGGAGTCCGTGAAACTTTATATTGAGTTTCTCAAACGAACGAACAGAGTAGACATGTTGATTTTGAGAAACAGCAAGGTAACCATCTACGAAACGAACCATATCATCCGGCTCATTTTATTCAGGAGTCGCTTGAGCCTCGATCATCAATATACCACACTGCCCTCACATTACAGAATGCGTTCATGCATGCCGGGACGACATCGGACGTATTCCTACGGGAAAACCTCGAGTGGCTAGGCATGGCGACAAACTGGGCAAAGTTTTCCGCCACTGCTGCCCTCGGAGTCATCCATAAAGGATACTTTCAGGAGGGCATGAATATCCTTGGCCCTTACCTTCCTCAGAATGGTGCCGAGAGTCAAATCCAGGGAGCTGCGTATTCAGAGGGTGGGGCTCTTTATGCGTTAGGTTTGATTAATGCGGGCTGCAGTGATGGGCAGGCTGTCGAGAATTATCTCCGGGAAACACTGAAGAACGCACAAGGCGAGATAGTGCAACATGGCGCTGCTCTGGGTCTTGGTATCGCTGGAATGGGTGGACGCAGCTCTGATGCGTACGACGACCTGAAGGAAACTCTTTTTTCGGATTCTGCCGTTGCTGGCGAGGCTGCAGGATATGCCATGGGCCTCGTGATGCTCGGTTCTGCCAGTCAGACTTGTGCCGAAGAGATGATCACTTACGCTCGAGAAACTCAACATGAGAAAATCATCCGTGGCTTAGCCATGGCTCTTGCTTTCGTATTCTATGGTCGGCAAGAAGAGGCAGACGAGACTATCCGATCATTGTTGACCGAAAAGGTAGACTGTTTTTCTTTCCCCGCCATATGTTTTCAACGGGACTCAACAGGACCCTATCCTGCGGTATGGAGGCGTCTATACCCTTGCACTCGCTTACGCAGGAACGTCAAACAACGACGCTGTTCGCCAGTTGTTACACATCGCCGTTTCGGATACATCAGATGATGTACGGAGGGCAGCTGTCACGTCACTCGCATTTCTTCTTTTCAAGAACCCCGGCCAGGTTCCTCGGATAGTTCAACTCCTTAGCGAAAGTTACAATCCACATGTTAGATGTGGAGCCACTCTTGCACTTGGTATTGCGTGTGCGGGCACTGGGATGCAGGTAAGAACCCTTTCGCGAAGCTGTTCAGAATTTTTATGGGCGAGCACCGTGCAGGATGCTGTCGAGATTCTGGAACCAATGACCAAAGATGGAGTGGACTTTGTCCGTCAAGGGGCATTTGTTGCACTTGGCATGATTCTCGTACAACAATCCGAAACGTCTTCGCCATCGATGTCGTCCACACGTGCTCTCTATACCAAGGTTATTTCAGACAAACACGAAGACCCGATGGCACGTTTTGGTGCAGCCATCGGTCAGGGACTTATCGACGCCGGTGGTCGCAACGTGACCATCAGTCTACAGAGTCGGGCAGGCAGTCGAAACACGCATGCCATCGTCGGCATGGCGCTGTTTTGTCAGTTCTGGTATTGGTATCCTCTCGCGCACTGCGCTTGCCTCGCGTTCGAGCCTACGGCTATCATTGGACTGAACGAAGACCTGCAGGTCAGTTGTTTAATTGAACGAGTCACCGATGCCAACCACTTTGTAGGTGCCCAAATTTGAGTTTATCTCGAATGCGCGGCCGAGCCTGTTCGCATATCCAGCACCCGCGACACCGCCGAAGAGGGAGACGGCCGCGAAGATGGCGACTGCTGTGCTTTCGACGACGGCAAAGGTGAAGGCGAGAGAAAAGCGAAAAGTGGCAGCAGATTCGGACGCGATGGAGACTGTAAGGTGGACGGTCGGTCTTGTCCTCCGGGGTTACTGACTGCTGCGCAGGACGAAAGAATAGATGTGAAGAAAGACGGGGATGTGGAGATGAAGGTGGAGGACGTGGTTGGTAATGGGGGGGACGAATCCAAAACGGTCTCAACGAAGCGGAAGGCGGAACCTAGCTTTGAAAGGGTCGCGAATTTTTCGCGTGTAACGCCAGCCCAGCTAGGCTACATCAGCTTCCCCGTGGACGGACGGTATCAGCCGGTCCGGCCAGTCTCGCTTCACACAATAGGCGCGAAAGGAGGTAGGGCACCGTCGACCGGGGCAAGTAAAAAGGGATCGGGCATGTTACCGGAGCGGTACGCAGGAGGAGGAGGTATCCTGATGCTGGTGGATGAGCGGCCGGATGATGAAGCAGAGTTGATTGACCTTTCTCCGTCTGTTGCTGGGGGGCCAGCGGCAAATGGAGATGCAGTGCCCCACGGGCATGGGCCAAGCGAGCGGAACCTGCACATTGCGCTCGACGACGGCACGGAAGACGCAGAGCCGCCCGCACCATTTGAGGTACGCCGTCCGAGAACGATGTACTGTGCGTGGGCTGACAGGGACGGGGCGACAGTACGCGTTTGGGGACGAGGAAAGCCAATAGGGTACGAGTATTACATAATGAAATACAACGCACTGTAGCGGTGTGAGCGTGACGTCACGGATTGTGACGGGCAGTGGCTGATAAGGCAAGGGCAGGCGACGGGGCGACGTTTTCGGGTGGGCGACGCGACTCTCCTTTTGCCCAGCACCACGATGGAGTCCCGCACGATGGAGCACCGCAGAGCAGGTACGTCCCAGACCAGCCCCCCCGCCCATCCCCGCCCGCTCAGAGCGCGCCTCACGTCTAGCCTACAAGAATAAGGGTGGCCTCAAGCAGGACGATCTTCGACGTCGCCGCGAAGAACAGCAAGTCGAGATCAGACGGCAGAAGCGCGAGGAGAACATCGCAAAGAGGAGAAATTTCCTCCCCTCCGCCGCCGCCGACTCCGATGAGGAGACCGCCGCCCGGGACTGGGAGCCACCAGTACGTGTTGCGTATCGGAGCCACACTACTCTAACATGTTTCTAGCTTGCAGAAGAAATGATCACGGGCGTCTTTTCGGACGACTCCGACCGCCAGCTCGACGCGACCACAAAGTTCCGCAAGCTACTTTCCAAGGAGAAGAACCCACCCATCGAAAAGGTCATCGAGTGTGGCGTCGTTCCTCGTTTCGTCGAGTTCCTGCGAATTGGGCAGTCCATGCTGCAGGTACCTAGTCCCGTCTTGGGCTCATTACCGCGCCACTCACCCTTGCTTCAGTTTGAAGCCGCATGGGCTCTTACCAACATTGCATCTGGAACTGCTGAACACACTCAAGTCGTGATAAGCGCAGGCGCAGTTCCCGAGTTCATCAACCTCCTGTCATCGCCCGTGCTCGATGTTCGCGAACAGGCCGTCTGGGCGCTTGGCAACATCGCAGGCGACAGCCCACAGTGTAGAGATTACGTTTTGCAGCAGGGTGCTTTGCGACCCTTGTTGACGCTCTTGAGTGAGAACCACAAACTGAGTATGCTCAGAAATGCCACCTGGACCTTGAGCAACTTTTGCCGAGGGAAGAATCCTCAGCCAGAATGGGAACTGGTAACCAACATGCCATCTCTCTCCCATTTTTTCTTACGTTGGCCATAGATTTCGCCTGCCTTGACTGTCCTGACGAAGCTGATCTATTCCATGGATGACGAAATCCTGATCGATGCCTGCTGGGCCATTTCCTATCTCTCCGATGGCTCCAACGACAAAATCCAGGCCGTGATCGAATCGGCCGTGTGTAGGCGATTGGTGGACTTGCTCATGCACAGTTCAACTGCAGTCCAGACTCCCGCACTGCGTTCGATCGGCAACATTGTCACTGGGGACGACCTTCAGACCCAAGTAGTGATTGCTTCCGGGGCCCTCCCCGCCCTTCTCTCTCTTCTGTCGTCACCAAAGGAGGGGATTAGGAAAGAGGCCTGTTGGACGATCTCCAACATCACCGCGGGATCACCTCCCCAGATCCAGGCCGTCATTGATGCCAACATTATCCCACCTCTCATCAACATCCTCCAGAATGCCGATTTCAAGACCCGGAAGGAGGCCTGCTGGGCGATTTCCAACGCCACGTCTGGAGGTCTTCATGAGCCTTCCCAGATACGTTATCTCGTGTCTCAGGGTTGTATCAAGCCCCTTTGCGACCTCCTCACGATGATGGACAACAAAATTATTCAAGTTGCCCTTGACGGCCTCGACAACATTCTCAAGGTTGGCGAGGCAGACAAGCAGGCGGCGGGGCCTGGAGCTGTGAACCAGTATGCACTCTTCACTGAGGAAGCCGGTGGCATGGTCACGATCCACAACCTTCAATCGCACGACAACTTGGACATTTACAAGAAGGCGTTCAATATCATGGACAAGTATTTCCCCGACGAAGAAGAAGTGGATGCAGCCATTAGCGCGCCCAGCGTCGACGCTTCGGGTGCTTACGCGGTATGTGTCCCAAGCTCGCCAACATCTGCCCGCCCGTCCGCTTACAGGAGGTCTAGTTCCACACCGATATCAGCGCACCGCAAGGGGGGTTCAGCTTTGCACAGCAGTAGGCAGCCAGGTCTCTGTCACGGTCGTCTTCTGTACCCGATCATTGTCATCTCATCGACGCCACACGTCTGTATCGAACCTGTCGAGATAGTTTCTTTTCTTTTCTTTTTTTTTCCGCACGACACTTGTTTTGTCTTGTGCTTGATGTTGAGCACGGTGGGCGTCTGACGGACGCTGGGGAATCGGATGGCGGAGGTGGCAATCAGAGGTACACACACGGTAGAGAATGAAACTGCTGTACATCTCATCGTTACGCCGATGGCCTCTCAGATCCTCCCACTGGGCAAGTCGCGCGCTGAGAGGGACGACGACGACTGACCGCGTCGACAGAGCTTATCGACCGATGCATTGGATCACGGATCTGGGTGATCATGAAGAGCGACCGCGAGTTCACCGGGACGCTCCTCGGGTTCGACGACTTTGTCAGTGAGTGGGTGCCCGACGGCCTCGCCCGACGCCTGACCACTCCTAGACATGGTGCTGGAGGACGTGACGGAATAGTGCGCGCATTCTGACACACGCCATGGAGGGACACTCATGCTTTGCAGCGAGACGACGGCAGAGGGTCCGAAAAGGACCCAGCTCGCACAGACGCTCCTCAACGGGAACAACATTTGCATGGTGGGTCTCTGGCCGCTGGGGACCGCACGCTGACCGCGGCATCGTGCAGCTGATCCCAGGCAGCGCTGGACCGGATTCGTGACGGGGCGTAGTCGTACAGTTACTGCTCGTTAGGCAGCGCTTTGCCAAGTACAAATAGACACACACACACACCCGGAACGAAAATTCGCTGGGAGAGCAACGCAGCGACGGGGTGAAGGATGCCCGTCCGCATTCGAATGGCGATGCACGGCCGCAAGCACAACAAGGTCTTCCACCTGGTCGCCATCGACCAGCGCAAGCGTCGCGACGCAAAGCCGGCAGAGCTGCTGGGCATATACAACCCCGCGCTCGAGCCAGGGGCGACGCACAAGACCGTCCGCTGGAGCGTGGACAGGATCAAGTATTGGCTCGGGGTTGGGGCGACGCCCAGCAAGTCTGCCGTGCGGTTGTTGGAATGGGTGAGCGCGTCCCTGCCCCCAGGACGGTGACGTTTGCTGACGCCTGCCCGCTCGCAGGGTGGCATCATCCCCCCGGACTCAAAATACCATCCCAAGGCGCTCGGACCGCGTGCGCTCGCGCCCTCTGAAGCCACGGCCGCGTCGGGCTCCGTCGTCTCGCCAACACCGACCGCGTCGTGAGCGGCCCACAGCCTCGGGATGGCAAAGCGTCTGCATCTGCGACGGTCCATTCGTCGCCAACTCAACTCACGCGCTGTACATGTCTCCGCTGTAGACACCCGCACTGTCGATGGACCTCACCATTAATGTAGCCCCGTGCGCAAAAAGGCGCAGATCTCGTCATGCCCCGCGATGTGTGCCAGCTCCAGCCCGGTGAGGTCGTCAGGGTCCTGCAGAAAAGTTGAGGGCCCCTGCCTGCGTCCGTGTAGCTTGGGACAGACCTTGATCGTCGCGTCTGCACCATGCTCGAGCAGCGCTCGGACTGCTGGCAGGTTGCCTCTGTCGCACGCCAGGTGTAGCGCCGTGTAGCCCTGCAGAGGAGTGTCATCGCCGAGGGACCAACGAGGAGACGTCCACCGTACGTATTCGTCCCGCTGGTCCACGTCCGCCAGGGGGTCCTCGGCGAGAAACCGAGTGATCCTGTCCGCGCTCCCCTCGATGGCAAGGCCGTGCAGCACCTGGCCCCCAGCATCGTCGCTGCCTGGGGCCGCCATGGCGCTGACGGACCCACCCATCCCCCCAGGCCGAGCCGCAGACGAGAGGGACACGTTCACGCCGAGGTCCTCGTCCCATGTCTCTCCCTCTTCTCCTCGCTCGCTTGCCACCCCAGAGCCAGGGACCCATCCGTGCTCCCGAGCAACCTCGAGGTATCTTTTCTCCGCACCCGCCCTGTCGTCTGCGTACCTTTTCCCCGTGTTCCTCCACGCGTCCCACTTGGCACGCCCCGTCAGATCAAAGAGCGATGGCCGCGGGCTCTGGGGTGCCGGTGCGACGGTGAGGTACTTGTACAGGCCATACAGCTGTCAAACATGCAACATCCAGACTGTCAGGAGCGGGTGATCGTGCGAGTAGCAGACCTGCTCGACCTCAAGCTTTGTGGTGTTCGACACCCTCGCCAGCGACGGCGCAGACGAGGACGAGGAGAGGTATGCTGCTGCGTCGGCGAGCGCTGGCGATGGGGCACACATCAGACGTCTACAGAATTATATAAGCGGTCGAGGTATCCAATGCTATCATCTACGCAAGCCCGGCAGCCCTCATTGCCTGCACAACACGCGCACGTTAGCAGGGCGAGTGCAGTCAACGAGCCCAAGGACTGACCTCCAGCATGGACGTCCCAATCTTTGCCGGACTGTCCGTGACGATCGCACCGGCCCTCTCCAGTGCGGCAACCTTGTCCGACGCAGCACCTTGACAAGTCATCTCACGATGCGTCCGTGCTTCATTGACCATGTCACTCACCCTTGCCACCAGAGATGATTGCACCAGCATGTCCCATGCGGCGTCCTGGCGGCGCAGTACGACCCGCAATGAACCCGACGACAGGCTTGGGGTTCTTGCGCGTCTTGTTGAACCTTTCCAGGTACTCTGCAGCCTCCTCCTCCATCGATCCCCCGATCTCGCCAATGATGACGATGCCTGGTGACATGAATATCACTCCTTCCAGAAGACGAGCAAAACCGACCTTCCGTCGCATCGTCCTCGAGAAAGACTTTGATGACATCGACATGTTGCGTCCCAGGGAACGGATCACCGCCAATACCCACGCACAGCGACTGTCCGAGCCCCACACCCGTCGTTTGCGCGACGGCCTCGTACGTCAACGTGCCGGACCGGGACACGATTCCTGCGTCGACATGTCAGCGCCAACCGGTTGTGAGGTATCCAGGACGCACCGATTTTGCCCGGCTTGTGGATATGTCCTGGTTGAATGCCCATCTTGCAACCGAGAGGGTTGATGATCCCGGGACAATTGGGGCCTACGAGACGCGACTTGGATTGACTCTTGAGTGCGTTCATGACCTGCGCCCGCACAACGGTCAACAACAAAACGCGACACGGTCGAGGCCATGCGGACCTTGATCTCGTCTTGCTGAGGTATCCCCTCGGTTATGCAGACGATCAGACCAATTTCGTTCTCGATAGCCTCGATGATGGCATCGGCAGCAGAGGGTGGTGGCACGTAGAGGACCGTGGCATCCGGACCTGTCTCTCTGACAGCCTGGAGAGGGGGGGGGGTTGAGGTCTGGGTGCGAGACGCAACGAACGCCGTACCTCACGGACTGAGCCGAAAACCGGCAGCCCGAGATGCGTCTGGCCGGCCTTGTTGGGGGACACACCGCCAACCATCCTGGTGCCGTAGGCCAAGGCTTCTTTCGCATGAAAAGTGCCCTGTAGTGGACCGTAAGCAACTTGGCCCGGTGTCGGTGGGCTCCACTCACTGTCTTGCCGGTGAAACCCTGGCAGAGCACTTTGGTGTCCTTGTGGATGCGCAAGCTCTGGATGGTGTCCGCATAGCTACTGCGGGTTGCCGAGGAGGAAAATGCGCGACGGTGAGCTGGGCGAAAGAGAGATGAGAAGGGAAGCGACAGGTCGAGGTTGCTGCACACACCCGCAGCGAGAGACGGACCCGCGCGACAAAACATGGCGAGGCTGGGAGAAGATGGGAACAAGTTTGGGCGTGTTTGCTGACGCTGATAAAAAAAAGAAAGACATCCAATACAACGCTGTCCTAACGACCCGTCCGCTCATCCCCGCCCGTCACTGCTCCAGAGGTCCCACCCGCCGGCGGTCCCGTGCCTTTCGCGAAGCCCGATGGAGAGCGAGAACGCTATACTTCACCTTGTCGTACTGCCCGCCGTTGACCGCGCTACGTGCACTCAGATTCGGATCGTCGACACGGCTAACAAGAGCAACCACTCACTTGGTGACGTCCACCAGAAACCGTTCCTTGGCCTCGTTTGGCGCCGCGGCCGTTGGCAGCTGTTGCAGCACTGGCGGCAACCACGTCAACAGCTGTGGAGAAAAGACGACAGCAATGGAACGGAAGATGGAGACGACCGTGGAAGTAGAATCCTCGGGAAAGTCCCCAACAAGGCCGCCGAGTAAATAACCAACGAGTTCAAACCCTTCCTTGTCCACGACCACCTTGATGGCATTCGCGTACACAATAAACTTCGCCGGTTGTGCCGACGAGACAAGACTGTCATGAGTTAAAATACTGCGGAATAAATCCAACGCTGCAAAGACAAGATCCGAGTGAATGAGTGTGAGAGCTGCCATGGAAGCTCGGAATGCCAGCGGAAACGCGGTGGACTGGAATACGACATCCGGCGCCACCTCCAGCAACTGCAACAACAGTTGAATGTAGTCTTCCAAAACTGTCCGACATCAGATTCGTCCCAAACACAATTAGTTTGTTTCTCTTACCGTCCGGGAGGTCTCTTGGGGCCTTGGACTGTAACAGGCTGACAATCTTGTTTGTCGATCGCTCGAACAGCGGCAGTAAGGTGGTTCGTAGGGTCGGGTGTGATTCTCGACCAAATCTCCCCACAAGTTTGCCTGCGATCCACAGGAAGGCCGAAAAGCCCGTAGCCTCGAACGATGTAACCATGCACGACAGGACTGCGGGTGCGATCTGGAGAGTCGATTGGCCAAAAAGTGTGACACCGTGTCGGAGAACTCGCGTAGTGCGCTCGGCAGTATCATAATCGAATGCATACTTGGCAATGAACCTGTCAAAGATAGACCAGACTTCCTGGCAGCTATTCTGACAGGCTGCAGGCAGTTGATCACCGAATGAGCCGATTACATGTAACATTGCTTCCAAGTTTTCCAGACCATCTGTGCAAGGCTCGTGAGCATCATACAGGAAATTCGCCACCGGTGCAGGCTCACAGCCAATTTCTTTTAATTCTTGTTTCGTGATAGGCGTAGTCTTTCCCGTGACAGAATGGATCTGAGATAGAATATCAAATGAAAAGGATCGAAGGGATTCTGCTGCTTTCTCCATCGGCATCGCAGAGATGACAAATGCGATGGCTTCGTAGACCTGCCGCCGGTCATCTTGAACTAATTTGGACCCTGTTGTTTTGAGGAAGGTGTGGAGGGTGGGAAGGAAGTCTATGAGATGCTGCGCGGGTATTGGAAGGTTGCCCACAACATATACTTATGGGAGCGTTACCTGCTTACAATCTTGACAAAGATATTTAAGTGCCTGGCCCGCGGCTGCGCTCACTTCTGTGTCAGGATCTTCAAATCCCGAAGAAATATATTGTAACTGGAAGGATATATAGTTCGGGTGTCGATTGATCCATTCCGTATAGCGCGAGATGATGAGCAGCGCAGCGTAGCGAATCCTTGGATGGCTCGGAAGAGACGGGATAAGGTCCATGATCTTCGGAACTGCATTCTCGTCGGCAACGTCGACCTCGGCACCCATGGATCGCATAGCAAACAATGGCGCCTCAATTTCTTGCCATGAGACTGACAGAGGACCACGAGAGAGCGCCAGGGTAATGAGATTGTATGACGACAAAAGGCACGTATCGGCACCCAGGACAAGACAACAATCCTTCAAGGTATCTCCCATGACATGTCTGAAAGAGCGGAAACTATCGGCCTCCTGAGAAGCCAAACTAGCAGTGTCAGGAGGAAAATGCAGGTGCCGGATAATGACCCCCATGAGCGCCTTGTAGGCTTCGACGAACAATGGTTCCACGGACGGCTTCTTTCCAATGGTCTGAGCAAGGCGCATCCAGAAGGGGAAGGTGATTGGGACGATATCAAGGTCCGGATACGCTGAGCAAAGACCAATGGCCTCAACGATCGGGAAGAACGTCTCCGGATGACGGAGAATGAGAAGCCGATAAGTCTCCCCAGCCTCGGCAAAGATTTTTGCCAAGCCTCTAATTCTATCAGGATCTTCTTTTCGTTCTTCGAGCTGAACCTTCAAAGCGATGACGCGCGGCACAATGAGTTCTATGACAGGCATGCAGTCGTCGATCTCTTGCGTCTCGTGAATGAGTTCGCAGAGAACGTCCACGGCGGAATCAAATAGCTCGTCGGGGCCCAGGGCCTCAAACACGAAACCAAAGAGAGGGGATTTGGCGAGAACTGACGTATCGGTCTCACCAGCAATGAGCCAGGAGCGGAGACACCCAAACACTTGGCTTTGCACGGTCGTCGTCACACCTGATATGCGTCGCCGTCAAACAGACGTCAAGGAACCTAGAGAGTCGGTATACCTGATGCTTGTATATACATTGAGAGCAGATCCAACACCTGGTTGGCGTTCGCAGCGAGAAGTTTGGCAGACCTATCACGGTATTCCTCGTCCTCGAAAACCAGCATCAGCCCGGAATTCGCGTTTGTTACGGGCGACCCACTGTAATCGGGATTCTGGTGTTGGAGGCCAACTCTTCGGGAAGGACAGTCAGGAACTGTAGGAGCACGGGAACGGTTGCGGGATTGGTGCCAAACGACTCGATCATGGTCCGTACTGCATTGTCCCACTGGGGGAGCTGCAAGGCGAGGCCAGACACTGCGAGACAGAGTTGTGTGATCACAGTGCGGGGTCCGGTGTGATATCTTTCGAGAGCGGTGATCAAGGTGTCTCGCAACGGGAGGAGGTTCGCTGCATCGACTTGATGGAGATCATAAGTAACCTGGGGTGCACAGGTGAGAGCAGAGGGGCAGATGGATGTATGGCACTCACCTTTGATCGGAAGGTCTGAGCGGCAAAGAGCTTTGCGGCGGGGGGGGCGTCTGGCGAGAAAAGGAGGAGATTGCACGTTGACCAGGCGTCGGGCTAGGACGAGGGCGGGGTCAGATGTGCGGGTCGGGCGCGCGGGCCAAGGGCGAAAGCAGATTTACAGAATGCTGGAACTCTTGGAGCCACGCATTCGCGGTCTCCAGAGAGGCACTGTCGGACGCGCGGGCGAAGACGTCCAGAGCGGACAGGAGGGCCTGGACGTTGTCCATCGCTCGTGCTCGTCGTCGTCGTCGTCGCCGACGTGCGGGCGCATGCGCTGCCCATGTTTATCGATGTTGACATAGTGGCAACACAGCACAGGGTATATTGCGTGTTACTGTTACTGCCAACTCAAAGCCGAAGGAGAAAAAGACATAACCCGATCGTCCCCAAGACATCCTAGGACGTCCCGCAAGTCTCCATCAAGGACAGGGAGAGTATCATACTAGAAGAGAGAGATGGTAGCCAAGCCCGAACGTCAGTGCAGTTCAAACGAGTGTGGAAGTGTTCCAGAGGGCGATGTAACGAACGGGAAGCAAAGACGACAATGTACGGTAGCAAGAGAACTAAACGGCAAACTAGAACCCGTGCGGGCCCGGGTGAAAATAGTAAAACGCGCGACCACCAACGTACTATAACAAGACGACAAACAAGGCCACCCGCACACCCGGCCGAGTCCTCTACCGGAGGAAGCGGCGGTTCTTGGTCTGTGCAGAAACAGTAAGTGACCTGATGCAAATGGAGGCCCGCTGCACTGACTGCGTTCTTTTCCGGCGTGAGTGGCCGGCCGCTCTCGATCCTACGCTTCTTATCTTCCAGGTCGCTACGCTGCTTGTCGAGGGCCTCTTTCATTTCCTTGTGTCGGGCGTAAAGCTCCTCCTCGGATTGCTTCAACTTGGACTCCTTCTCTTGAACCTTTTGTTGGAAGACCATCTTCATCTCGGCCTCCATCTTGGAGAGCTTGGCTTCGTGCAGAATGCGCTCCTCTTGCATTTTTGCGGAAGGGCTGCAAGAATGTCAAGAACGTCGGCCGAACCACGAGCGGATACTCACTTGACTTCCCGGAACACAGTCGAGTCTTGAGCAACACCCATACTGAGTAGCTTCTCTGTTCTCCAATTTTCGTAAAGAACGTCATTCGTATACTCCCTAAGCTCCTCCATGTATGTGCGGACAAGCATTTGGCGGAGCTTGACAAAGTCACAGTGCTCTTCATTGTCCACTTCGATAACGCCCCAAGGGTATGAACGACCACGGACTTGACGGCCATCCGGGGTCTGGACAACATGATCTGAACCGACGACAGCAAAGGGAATCTTGCTGGCAATTTCCTCGGCTTCCGCAAGCGTTTCCTCGTCCTCGTTTTCGTAGGTGGGTGCCTGGAAAATCTGAATCTTGTGATGGGAAATGTCGGCGAGAATCTACAAAAGTCAGAAAACGCGCAAGACAAACACTGGGAAGCACGCACTCGAGCCTTGAAGTCGGCAATCTCATCGTCAGTTAAAGTGTCGGCCTTGGCGATGATGGGAATGAGGTTGACACGAGTGTGTAGCCGCCGCATGAATTCGATATCGATTTGCTTGAGGCTAGGAGATGTGAGGACAGAGCAAGAAAGGATAAGGGCAAGGCATACGAGTGACCGGTGGGCTGAATAAAGTAGAGGCAGGCATGGACGCGATTGTCTACAATTTTCTGGCGGTTGACGCGATTCTCTTGCTCCAAGTAAGAGTCAAAACGAGACTCGATGTTGTCGAGAATAGGTCTCCAGCTGAGATGCGTCAAGGCGAGCCACGAACAGGAGAAAATTCGCGTACCTGTCATCATTGTTGACAAAGTCGCCAAAGCCGGGGGTATCGACGACTGTGAGATGCAGGCGAACACCGTTCTCCTCGATGTCTGAAACGCCGTCAGATGAGCGGTAGCAAGGGAGAAGGGGTAGGAGAGGTACCTGCACCGATACTCTCAATGGCAACCGTCTTTGGATGCTCGGCAGAGGGAGGAAGAGGCTGCTTGGGAGGATAAAGAGGGGTGTTGAAGAGAGTGTTAATGAGCGTGGACTTTCCGAGGCCGGATTCGCCTTGGAGAGATGAGCACAAGGAAAGGAGAAGGGGGAGGGGGACGGACCGACGACCATGGCGGTGAATTGGAAACCCTTGCGGACGCTCTTCCTGTGGACCTGGTTTGGAAGATTTGCGAACCCGACGTAGCCCATGAGCTTCTTGCGGATGACTGGGGAGATGCCAGGCGAGTTGTGCGGGAGCGCAGGGCTGGCGACGCCAGAGTAGCCGTTGGAGGAGGCGTACGAGTCAGTCATCTGCGCGGTGGACGATGGACGACGGCGGCGAGGTTTTTTTTGCGGGGAACGAACCTGCGCGGGTGTGTACTCGTCTGTTGCGCTTTATTTGCCCTGTGGCGCGCGTCTCAAATACGAATATACAACCCAAACATTTCTTCCGCCGCCGCCACCTCGGCCGCGCTCGGCGCGCTCTCGGCGCACCCCTCGGCAGCGGCCGGCATGTGCTCCTCCGCCCACGGCCACCGTCTCGGCCGGCGTTCCTCCTCGGCATCGATCTGCGCCAGCTGCTTCAGCACCGCCTTTGCGTCCGCGTCGTAGATCGTCCTCCCGCGCGCGCCGAACCGCCGCCCCTTCCGCGCCGCCCCCGTCGTGCCCCCCGCGCGCCCGTTTTTGCGTCGCGCAAGATATGCCGCCATCAGTGCCGCCCGCGCATCTGCAGACTGTCGGTTGGCCATCGCGTTTGCAGCATCCAGCCCAGGACGCCCTCTTTATATACATGAATCCATGGTCAAAGCGCTGTCTGTCACCCGCCCACAATGCGTCCCCACACGCGTCACGCCGTGCTTGTGGTCAACCTGAAGACTAATGCGCATCCGTCAGTCTCGTGGGCCAAGCAGCCGACCGACAACTCACCGTCAGGCCGGGCATAATGTCCGACCGAGTCCAGGTCAAACTTGCCTCGTATCACATCGTCCAGGTCCAGCTCCGCAGTCAGGATGTCCTCTGCTTCCCTAGACGGCCCCGCGAGCACGACCCCAAGAGGACTGACGATGAGACTTCCCCCGTTGATCACCACCTTGTCAGGTCGTCGATCGTTCGCGTCCGCGACCGGGTGTCCTGCAGGGTAGTCCTTTTCCGCAGCAAACTGGCATGCCGACAAGACAAAGCACCGCCCTTCTATCGCAATGTGGACCATCGAGTTCGCCCAAACCGGTCGGTGGTCCACAGTGGGTGCACAATAGATCTGGCTCCCCAGCGAGTAATAATATGTCCTCACTGGTCCTCAAAGCCACCGGTGTCAGCCTGACATACCTGCGCATTGAGGTGATCACTCACACAATGGCATGTAATTTTCCCTGTCACCGCATTAACCGATTCGAAATTGCTATCACAACCACTCACCAGCAGATGGCCGCCGTGATCTTGGTCCTCACTGCCTCGGTCCCCGGTGATGCGAACGCCTTCTCCACCACGGGCAGTGTCGTCCCGTCCCCCCGCCCCCAGATTAGTCTCTCACTACCAGTGGGCACCAACTTGCGGTGCTTTCCGACCAGGCCCTCCACAGGGTCCACAAAGATCACCGTGCAGTATAGCGTGCCTCCTTCGCGCTCAATGACACCCACCACAACAAACACGCCCGTCTCCTTACTGACCGCTTCAATCCGCATGGTGGCAGCCGAAGGTATCTCAATCGCTGATCCGTGGTATCGCAGAAATTCGTCTCGCCCCTCAGCAGTGCGGTCCCCCACAACGCAGCCAAACGTGGACATTTTAGGATATCCTCCAATACTGAAAACGGTTCACCGCCCGTGAGCAATGCAACCGTACGAGCAACTCACAACGCCTCCGGAAAGAGCACCAACTGACTATCATCCCGTTGCTTTGCGAGCTTTGTTAGGTTCTCAAACTTCTCCAGCGTGTCCGAAAGGTTGTATGACGCAGTACATGTCTGCACGACGGATGCGCGAATCGTGTTCGGCATAGTAGCCTGTCGTATGATGTTGGTTGTGCAGAGACCTTCAGTCTCAGGCTCGATGGTCGCAATGTCATTCTTCACACGATAAGCCGCCTCGCGATTAAAATAGTCGACCATGTGGAAATAGAGTAGTAGGAATCCCATCTACTAATGGCGGGCAGAAGGTAGATCAGTTGGTGGAGGAATCTGAGGCAGCCACTCCTTTGGGAAATCCTTCAGACTGGGCTGCCTCGTCCGTCCCCGAGCGTGGTCCCCCTTTTTAGCTTTCTTGACCCTCGCTTCAATATGCCTGGTATCTATCGGAAGGTTTTGGTAACGAGTTGGCTTTTCGTCCTGCAATAGCATGTCATTGTATACAGAACAATGCAACGGAAATGGTCGCGCACATTTGCTGCGGAAACGAGCTCATCGATGGTATCGCTGATCCACTTCAGGTTCATTGCTGGCTGAGGAAAGTCCTCGCACGCAATCTTGATGTAGCCATGCCTCCCTTGCTCCGCGTCTAGCGGGACGCCTGCATTTGCCGGCGGATTGGGAGTCCACCGTGCACCAGCAAGCAGTTTGAACTTGTGAAAAGCCAAATCACTCCGCAACGGCAATTGAGCGACTGGCACAACCCCCGTTCGCTTCGCAGTAAGCGGATGTTCTTCCCCAGCGTAGTCCACAGTCC
Organism: Boletellus deceptivus; assembly: GCA_038090195.1. Lineage (NCBI taxonomy): Eukaryota > Fungi > Basidiomycota > Agaricomycetes > Boletales > Boletaceae > Boletellus > Boletellus deceptivus. The sequence continues at coordinate 33,775 of JBBPMG010000036.1, forward strand.
GAATGACCAGGGGTGTTTCCCGAGTAGGCGGCACAAAAGATTTACGAAAACCTGCAGAACGCTTGAGCTGCTTCCAAGACACAGACCTGGACTGCCTACCGACGAACTTGGGCATTTCATTCTCGATGAGACGCATGTAGTATGCAACCTGCCGTTGCTGATGCAATGCGATGTGAGCACCAGACGGTATGTCGTTGTCCGAGAACTCTGGAAAGTCTTCCTCAATATCGAACTCTACCAAATCGCGTGGTAATGGCATCTTCTTCGCGACATCTCGTCGTGCAAAAACGTGAGGCGTACAGTGAAACTGCCTGAATGCCCGAGACGAGGAAAAGGCAGGTCGAGAACATAGCTGTGGAAGCCACATTTTTGCTGGGCTTAGCCCAAGCAGTCGTCTACGCGTCGACGGCTCTCGCCAAACATGTGCAAACTCATCCTACTATCGTCTTATCATCGACATGGTGGTGAGTCGACCCGATAGCCGATGCACTCTGCTTGACCAGCTCCCCGCTAGCGCCTGAGTCTGGATATCAAAGCAGATCTGGAGAATGTCACCGACTTGAGACCTGCCGCGGATGACTTTGAGTTCTTCTTCAAGGTGACTGCATTTGCGGAGCGGCCGCAGCATTGCTTTCGAGCTATATAGGTCACTTGCACGTCCTGCCGTGAGGAGCACCCGAAATTCGTCTCTCTCAATCGTACTGTGAAACGATCCCTGCTTCCCCTCCGCTTTTCTTGCTGACTTGGGTACCTAGGTGGAGCGCGAACTCAGTGGGGGAAGGCATGGGACCGCCAACTTGATATGGCGTTGCTCACACTGCAAGCATGAAAATTATGCTAAATTTGACAAGTCTCCCGTTTCTTCGTACACAGCGGATTATTCCGGGACCTTCTCTTCCATTCTCGTCGTGGAATGTCGAGGTCTCGAGCTTGTCGAGTTTGACCCGGTGGGTATTCAAGGTGCGTTAGTGCGGTAACATGCTGACGAAGGTACAGAGGGGGCTGTGGATGTGCAAAGGAACCGATTCCGGCACGACTTTCGGTAGCGTGGAATTCCAGGATGGCGAATGGTTCGAGTATGATGAGAAGGTGTGTAGGTCCGGCATGGGCGTGTGGAATTCGTACCGATGTGTCTACTTCAGAAAGCTTTACCCGTCCAGATCACCTCTCTGGAAAGTCGATTCACTCGGGCGTGACCGGACCAGGTCGCGACGCCTAGCCAGGGCAAAGCTCAGCGTATCCCCCCCGTAGAGTCCGATTGCACAGTCATCATTAGGATAATTGCTGGTTCGATCATTGACACCGTAGTATTCTGTCCCCCACTGAACCATGTTCATTGGCAGGGCACGCCCTGCTGATGTTAACCAGTTCAGATTCACGTGCCAGCGCTACTACACCTCATTACGAATCCGTGGTGCACGTTACAAAACATTATAAAAGCACATATGGGACAAATGACCGGACCATGGGAGGCTCAAAGCTTGGATGCAACAAAATGCGAAAAGTAGATGCATGAGATAAAGGTGGAATGTCCGCATTGTCTGTCGCCTATTTGAAGTCATTGAAAACCCATCCCTCAGGCAGTTCCAAGTAAGGATGTTGGATCAGTTCTCCGGCGCTCGCGCGAGCATCAGGGTGCCTATAAATGGATTATTAGTCTGTTCAACGAGCGTCGGTGATGACAAAAGTTACACTGCAAAACACCTGTCCTTGAAATCTACGGCGAGCTCGGATAGGACTACATCGGAGGGGACGGGAGGCGATTTCCCTTCGTGAGACACCTGTTGTCGTCTGAGTAATGATACACCAACATGAACATCGACCATACCTTAAACATCACTGTGAAAAAGTCATCATCTGGCCAAGGCCGTCTACCCGCCCACATCTCCAATACAACACACCCTACACTCCATATGTCAACTTTGGAATTGTACCCCTTCCCCTTCTGACTGCCAATAACTTCGGGGGCCATCCAAAATACAGTGCCTTGCATTGCGGTATATGCTGCCTGGTCATCGTCTGCACGCTTTGAAATTCCAAAGTCGGATATCTTGCAAATGCCAGTCTTCTCGACGAGGATATTGTCGGCTTTAAGGTCCTGAGGGCGAAATGAGAACAATGTAGCCAGCTATGAGGGAGCTGATACCCTGTGGATTATGTTCTTGGAGTGTAGATAAGCTAAACCGTCAAGAATCTGAGCCGTAAAGGACTTTGTGACCTCCTCGTCGAACTTGCCATGGTCTCGGAGACAGCTCCCGACGGAGCCGCCGGGAACATATTCCAAGAAACTGTGCTATTTGTAATCTCCCGAAAGACATGAAATCAAGCACTTACATGCTCAGAAAATTTGGGGTCTCCTCAAACCCGAGATAGGCGACGATGTGAGGATGATCCAAGTCCTTCAGCGTCTCACTTTCCATTTTCAGTGCTTGCACAAAACTGGCCTGGCGACTGTCGCTCTTGTCACTAGCGGTTGTAGGTATCTCAACCTGCTTGACGGCAATCATCTCCCCGGTAGTGGCATTTAAGGCAAGGTAGACTCGTCCGTAGGTCCCTTTTCCAATGAGTTCGCCGCGGACCCATTTGAAAATTGCTGTAGGATATATTATTCAAAACGATCACCCGCTCATATGTGGATTACTTACGTCTAGGGCCGCCTGACGAAGCGTCAACTGCAGGTCTACTAATGGTTGGTTTCTTTTGTGAAGTAGTGACCTCTTCTACGTGCCCTCCCCACAATTTTGTGCTCCTGCGTAACAAATTGCCGTACGATGACTCGGCTCTGGATGTTCGATCAAGTCGCCTTTTATGTTCTTCTGCAACGATCCGAATCGATTTCTTGCCCCGGACATTATTGACCCTTTCCCTATCGTTGGAAGTGATCACGTGAGATGGGTCAACAGCAGTGGGCGAAGTCCCCCCTGAATTGGCTTCAATAACAGGTTTATCAAGGTCATGCTCTGGAAAGAATTCCTCAAGACGTTCGTATACATCCTCGGGGGGTGGACGATGGGCCCAAGTATACTCTTCAAATGTGCTCTTGTGCCCACCTCGGGGTGTGCGAGGTTCACCACGTAGGTTGTTGTTATTCGTGTTACGTGTAATGACTTCCAGGGTAGGGCGTGGGCTTGACTTCGGGCCGGGATTGGACTCCAGCTTATCCTCACGGACAATTTGACTGAGTGGCCTGCGAGACCACAAGTCATTTGTTGCAGTAGCATAATCATCCGAGCTGATAGTGTCGACAGGTGGATCCAACTGCTGCGGCAACTTCTGAGAGGCTACAAGTGTTTTGAAGTCCCAGATAACCTTGTCTCCTTCACCAGGGCGCAAAGTCAGTTCGGACAAAGTGTCTTGCCCGCTAGAAGAGGAATCCTGTCGCGAATCCATGGTCGCCCCAGATGGCGTGTATGCGAAGGTACTGGAGCTAGCTGACGTACTGGGTCGGGAGGTAGCTGCGCTTACGGGGCTCCGTGGAGGGGTTTCGGATGTAAGTCGCCCAGATGGGGTATATGGTCCTGCCCGCAATGACAAAGGCAAGGTGTTTCCACTGAACCCATCCTCTCTGAATGGCATATCTCCAAACTTTGAGACAGAATTACTAGTGGAATGGCTTTGGTGATGAAGAGAGGGTAGGGGTCGTTGAATATCTCTGTCACGTGGTGCATCGTGGCCTAAGACTTCGTTGGAACTTGGAAAACGTTGTTGGGCAGGAGAAGCCGAATGCGGTCGAGGGTAAGGCTCCTGACTAGGTGACAAGTAGGCCACAGGATTCACCGAGGTAGAAGGTGACGACTGCGCTTGGGGGAAAGATCGGATCGGGCCACCGGCCTCAGTGGCTGTGTTATCGAGCGCAGACCCTTGAGTAGGGGGAAGAGGACGGTGGGGACGTGGAGCAGGAGCCGGAAGTTCAGGCGGCCTGATGAACGAGGTAGTTGAATGCGACGCAACATGAAGCTGCGGGCGACTAGGAGTGGATCGAAGCGAAGGCGGGGGTGGTGAGTTTTGAAGCATTTCTGTGCTTCTCGTGTTTCTCAGGGGTCTACTGGGACCGGAACTTGACATAGAGTCTGCCGCCTTCCAAGTAATAATAGAGCCACTTGGTGCGACCTTTCCTCCCGTTTTACGAGCCGAAGTATCAGTACGAGGCACTCTTCTCCGTGGGCTTACCCTTACGGATGCCTTGCGCGTGGCGGTTGGTTCCTGTTCTCGGACCACTGTTTCATCGGATGCACCAACACCTCCCGAGCGAGATGTTTTCACCTTATCGGCTGACGAGCTGAGCAAGGGACGAGACCATTCCACACCTGCCGACTCCAATGCTCGTTCGCTATCGCGGGAGGCTTTTTCTCTTTCTTCCGCAGTAGAGCCCCTGCGAAGCTGTCGGCGCGGAGGCAGAGTATCCCCAAGAGTAGGGGTGGAGTGAGAAGGTTGCATGGCCGTGCCAGTGCTCAGATCAGCTGGACGTCGTCGATCAGCAGGCGATGGATACGGCATTCGCGCGGATGCTGGAGAAGGAGGTTGTCGAGAATGAAACTGCACGGTTTGAGTAGACGGTGTTGGGAAAGTACCAGGCAGGTTGGGAAGGTATTGACGAGGGCGCAAAGTACTCCGGTTGTCGACATCATCGAAGTCATCAGATACAGCGGATGGCTCATAGCCAGTAGGGTCTTCTGATGATATGCTTTCCTGGCGAGATGGATGCGAAGCTTTTGAGCGAGGGACCAAAGGACCATATACCGATGGTGGAGGTGGGATAGACCTGACCGGGGAAGCAGGCAAGGGAGGTTCATGGACACGTGCGTGAGGATGGCACACAAGGAACTTGAGATTTCCTTCGCCGTCTCCCTGCTCCCTGATCAAGCGCAGTAGACTGTCGTTAGTTAACGCTTCACCAACCGCTGCACGATTGACTTGGGTACGATAAATAGCAAATCCACGAGATTGATCTTCGTCCGGAATTTTGAGCTACAGAGATGAGATGAGTAGCTATCATGAACGAAACAGGAAAAAGATAACCTCGGTAAAGATGCGCTCCCAAACAAAAGCTGCATTGTTTGCGGGTGCGACATCGACCAACGTGAAAGCATGGCAGTCAGAAGTAACCATGATGACTCTCTCTGAGGGCAAATGACAAGAAGGCGTCGGAGACTGCATGTAACTGTCAGTAGATGTACAGGATACAGAAAGAGAATGATCACATGGAGTGAGCTTTTGGACTCCTTGGGTTGATGTGAGGACCCCCTCCGGGACTTCCAGAACTTGTCAGTCACTTTCTGGATGCGAGAGGGTTGTGGTAGGTCAGAACGTTCACTGACAACTGAGCCATCATCCTGGGTGAATAGGGTGGTCGCAATGTCAGGAGATACTGCCTGGCCGGGAGTACTTGGGGGAGGGGTTGATTCCACGGCATTAGAACTCTGGCTGGATGGTGAAGAAAGTGTAGGGTTTGAATGAGATGAAGTCAGATGCTGAGGAAGATCGGTTGTTAGCGTCGGATTGGTGCGCTTGGAGAGGGGGCGATACGGAGATGCGGGAAGTATCGATGAAGGGGGCTGGTACGAGGACGGGTGGGAAGACTGAGGGGGATGGTGGGGTTGACGACCGTCGTCACTGCTGCTGGAGTCACCTGGATCAGGGTTTGCGAGGACAAGGACTCGACGGCCTCTGTGCGTGCTCGACTTTGTGTCCTCAGACATGGAATGGGGCGGCATGCACGCGTTGCCAACGCGGTCTGATCGACTGGGGAGTGCTCGTGGGAGAAGGGTGGCGGCGGAAGAAGTCAAGAGGGAGAACAAGTCGAAGAAGGAGGGAGACAGTGGGGAGAGAAAGAGAGGCGGAGAGACAGAAATACCCCGGCGAAACTGGGGATGTATGCGCGACGAGCCGGTCAAGTGATGGCCCCGTTGGAAGGTGCAGGCGGCGTGGCTGACATAATCAAGATGGCAATGTCACTTCAAAAAGGGCAGCACATGTTCCCACGGACACACGTGATCGATGCAAGCGGCACAAACACGCCTTGCATTGACAGACCACGCTCATGTTTGCCGTACATCCTCCATTATTCGTGCATCCCGCTCGCTTCCACTCCACCGACATCGGCCGAAAGCCCCTCGTGCACCTCCACCTGTCCGGGAACTCAGCATGCCGCTCATCCTGCTGGGAATCCAGACCGCATCACCTTGGGAAACTCCGCGCGTTCGCTTAGCGTGCTCTCTCCCCAACAGAGAAGCTTCAGAAGTTGCACGAGCTTCACCTCCTTGCTCTGGCCAAAACTATCCAGAATGGCGGCGTTCACCTCACCTGCCGTCTTCATCCGTTGTGCAGGAGACAATAGATCCGTAATAGCAGATGGCGCCGATGAGGATGAATCAAACGCCAGCAGTGCCATTGTTCGTTCCAGTTCTGCGAGAAACTCAGGGCTTTCTTCTCCTCGCGGTGCCAGCTCATCTTGTGCGAACTGTAATGCCTCCACGATGCGCCCGTGGCGTATATGTTCGATGAGCTTTTGTTGCTGAAGGTGGAAATACAGCGCGGGATTCGTGTCGAGTATCTAGAAACCAGATTCGTTCAGTAAACCTCTTCGGTCACCGTGTCTCCAAAAACGTAGATCATATTGAAGACTGAAGCATCTCTTGTCAAGTCTCATCACCGACTTTCGCCAAGTCTGAGAGTGGTGCATGAAACGTTCTAATCCTTTCCTATTCCGGGATTGCTCGGGGGAAAGACAAGAAACGCACCTCGGGGTTTAAATCATTCACACGGGTAATTGCTTCCTCGACGTCACCACGTTGCAGTGCCTCGCGGATGACCATCCTGCTCTCAATAGACTCGAAGTCTACAGGAGGTGTTATGCCTGCCTCGTCACTGAATTCTTGAGCCGCAGACTTGTACCCCTCTATGACGAGATAATCCATTATGAGTCGGTTCAGATCACTAAAGCAAAACAACGTCAGCCCTCTAAGCAGGAGGCGAAAAGAAATTCGAGAATCAGATAATACATGCAACCGTTTAAATCTCATCTCGGAAATCAGAGAGATTCCCATCGATATTGTCATCGTGCAAGAAGCAAACAAGTCCAAGGCACTCACTGTTTCGTAACCTGCACCTCGTGAAGGTGACGTTCCCACTCATCCCTGCGTATCAGAATCTTTGGAGGCTACATGGTGCGCGTAAGCGCCCGCCGCCGTTGGATGTGGAGGAATGCACCGACCATGAGTGTCACTGGTCCGAATACACGGGAAATTCGAGTCCATCTGATTTAGGGCAGGGCAGGGTCCACTAGCTGCCTGTTTGGGCACATTACACAGCGCGTTACAACTCCGTATTAGACATTGCCCAGAGTAACGACAGTCCCCGGTCGCGCAGGCCTGCGTGCTGGTGCTACGCCTTTGCAACAATCCCACCGGATCGAAGCATGGAAAAGAAGGTCTCCTCGTCCGCAGCACCTAGTGTGTGTTGATAACCAGAGGGTACAGATGGCCAGGAGGCTTCACGTACTCTGGATTCCCACTCTCGAAACGCTGCCTTTATGGCTGCCCTTCTTTCGTTTATCTTTTCTGCTAAGTGAGGGCGCGGGCAGCGAAGGCTTTCCAGTGCCGCGAGCGGCCTTGGCCTCTTCCTCGGCCACTGCGGCCGCCACCTGCGACTGTTGAATGGTATTGAAAAGTTTAACCACTACACACGAAAGTGTTAGCAAAACCATTGAAGCACGTTGCGTGAGTAGCGTACCGCCTCTTTGCGCGACCTTGCGCAGAGACCGTTCGCTTTCGCCGCCCCAGCCACCAATGACATCTCTGATTCTTCCCCTTTCCTCCCTTTCCTTGCGTTCTGTTTGGATCACCTTTCTCGCCTCCGATTCTGCTTTGGCGTCGTTTCTACGGTGCGCCACGGACGGCTTGAGTGAGAGTGGAAGACTTGAAGGCGCATCCGTACTGAGGAGGGACCGTAGCGTCGCGCCGAAATGCGAAGGCTCCGTAGCCCGCCTCTTGCGCTTCAGGGTTTTCTTCGACTTTATTCGTTGCCCGATCTCCTCGTCCGTGTCTCTGGAGCTCTCCTGGTCAGGGTGACTGGCATGCTCTCCCCCGGAAGGGTGTAAGCCGCTGCTTGGAGTGATGGGACCGTCTTCTCTGCCTTCCACCAGCCGTGTGCGTTTGTTCGTAGGCATGGTGCTCTAAATCGAGTTGGGACGGGATCAGTCGGCGGTTAAAGTACGAGACACGGCCTCGTCAACTCATACCTCTCACCAGCACAACTCGCTCGCCAAGCACCGGCGAGTGTAGCGATCACTCCCTCGACTCGGACGGTGAGAGTCCCGTAGTTGCAAAATCGGTCCACAGGTCGGTAAAGTGCGCGTTTCTTACCGTCCGAGCTGTAACGTTGGACCCGCGACTTGGTAAACCGGCCTCGGTATTACACCACATCGACATCGCCCGGCCCACCCCCAAGACAGCCATCCTGACCGGAAGCGCGCTGAAGATGGACCCTGCCGATGTAGCACTGGGCACCACGGATTTAACACCGGAGCCAGACCTGCATCCTTTGTACCCTAGTCCCGCTCAAATCGCACACTTGTTGTCCGCACACTCGGGTCTCGACCCCTCACAAAAAACAACCCTTGTCCGTCATTGTCTGTCACGCGCTTGTTTGTTCGGTGATCTCGCCCTTCTGCAATACATCCTTAGCGATCGCCAGGCTCAGCTATGTGTAGACCTCAACACACGCGACGAAGACGGGCTCGGGTTGGTCAGTCTTGCGATACAAGGATTCGGATCAGAATCAGATAGGGAGGTCGAGCGAGAAGAATGTGTTCGTCTTCTCGTCGCACAGGGTGCCGATGTTTCAAATGCCGACACTGGTAAGTAACACTTGATCAAGAAATGCATACAACACTCAAGTCAGTGCTAGCTGGATGGACCCCTCTCCACCATGCCGCTATATTAGCACCACCGAGCTTGGTATCGTACTTAATGACCCACGGCTGCTCGCCCTTCTCGGTGACAAGAAGACAATTGACACCTCTTGATATCGTCACTGCGCACACACTTCTGCCCGGTCGTGAGGATATCGCTTTATTGCTTGAGGAGTCCATGCGAGGCGAAGGTTGGACTGGCGGCAGGATGGAACAGAGACGACGAGCCCTTGATGAGCAACTAAAGCGCAAGGATCGCCAGAGAGACCTTTATAATAGTGTTTCAAGCATCTTGGATCTACCTACTTGCTGGTGGGGAGAACCTGATACTGAAGCCTCGTCGACAACTTCTGATTCCGAGGACGATAACCTTGACGAAGACTCCTACGTATGTAGTGTCTTCAGTGCAGATACTTTGTTAATGCACGCGCACAGACCCCTCCTTTGGATTTTACCTCCATGCTTGCCTGGTCTCCTCGGGACCTAGATAACATTTTCAATGTTGTTATCACCAACGCTCAGGTGTCTGCCCGGAATGCGCAACCTGCCAATGCCCTCTACCTCATGGCACGCTTTGCGTGCCTAACTTGCGATGCAACGTGGTTAGAAGACTTGATTCTTGGTGCAACGGACGTCATCGAGGAGAGATTTTTCGTGAGTCGCTGATTATTTTGCTACTATTCTGCTTGCTTGATGTACAGCCAGAATCGTTCGGAAGACGTGACCTGTCTGATCTTTTGGTTATATAATGTGACTGTTTGGCTCCATCTAATGCAATGCGACAACTCTATCAATGACGCTTGTGAAATGCTGGGGTCATTCGAGCTCCTAGAGCAGGTTATCAACTCTGTTTTTGGTGAGCGGTGATACGGATATATCACTTCCTTTCCTGAACACAACTAGTTTTTATCATCCGCTTCGCAGAGCGTAAAATAGACCAATTGCTGGACGCGGCGTTGTTAGAGAATGCACCACCCTCCGCCGGACTCGACAGCGTCCAATTCGAATCAGAATGGTCGTTCTTGCGGCCATTCAGCACCAAGAAGAAGACTGGGGCTTCCCATCGAAATGGCGCACCATCTTCACCTCCTTTCTCGCCCTCTCGCCCTCCGTCCCCATCGATTAGCCTGAATCCAGCTACCCCGGCCACTGCAAGGACGCTCTCGTCTTTGCGGCAAACACTATCTCGCGGTCGGGTACCGGCTAACGCCATTTTTGGTGGTTCCTCGTCGAAGGGTTTACAAGAGCTAGTGTCCTTCATCACTGCCCTTCATACCCTGTTAACTCTGTCGGATGTTAACCCCGTATTAATCATACAGTTCTGGTCCCAGGTCATGTACTGGACCTCTAGTAAGTCCGACAGTTTTAGTTCGCGTTTCGGGCTCATATGAGATAGGTGAAACTTTCAACCGTGTGCTGACCAGGAAGAAATATCTATGTCGGTGTGTGTCTTTAGCATTATGCTCAGACGCGTTCTGATCGCAGTAGCTCTCGGGCGATCCACATTGGCTTGAATCTCTCCGTACTTGAAGAATGGATAGATGACATGGGTCTTCCACGAGGAATAGTGTCTCATTTTTCCCCCGTCCGAGATCTCTTGATGTGGCTCCAGGTAGCCTCTTAGTCCTGCCTTGACTCTTTTGCTAATATTCTGTCATCCTCTAGCGATTGTCATCGATCAGTGACTTCTCTGATTTGGTTGCTACCATCCAGGTAATGAAGGGCATCAACCCACTCCAGGTAGCATTGCCGCCTTGGTGTTTATTAATGAGTACTAATAAACATTGGATACGTGCCAGATGCGACGCGCTGTGCGCGACTACAAATATGAAGTCAATGAGGGCCATATGACTGAGGAATGCATACAATACTTGACACAGTTGCAAAAGGACTGGGAACGTCACAGAGTGAAGATGGGGGTCGAGGCATTGCGAAAGGAGGTAAGAAAGATGACGGCACCAACGTCCACTGGAGTTAGGGTGTTGATTTTGTTGCCAGATCAAAGAACGGGAACGAGATAACGACGACAGCTCCGTTACTGACCAATGCACGAGTACGAAAACCTCCAGCATATCTGTCTCAGAAACTTCCGCAGCCCAGCACAATGTCGACCTCCTGTTCAATAGGACCTTCGATCAGTCATCGTGGGAGTCCGCTAGAGCACCGCAAGTACTTGGAGAACTCCTAGACTCACGCCATATGCTACCACTATTCCTCCCATCTGATCCTCGCAAGCTATCTGCCGCGCCAGTCAAACGATATATATTGGATTTCGCCCAGCGTACATCGAATCACCACCCTGAACCGCGAACTCTGAGCCATACCAGTGTGGTAGAATCAATGGGTTGGGAGTCTCGGAGCCATCGAGTGCGAGAAGTCAGCATCGACACTCTATGGTGGCTTGACAGCTTTAAACCGTCGAGGTGGGCGAGACCAATATATGTGGAATCCCCGTCTCCAGGAAATGGTGGAGAATCTCTCCCTTCGTCCATCAATGACACCGAGGGCCGTCAGGTTATTACCGATGTTGCTCAACCGTCTCCACATTTCACTCCTCTCACTCGGAAGCCATCCTCCAGGAGCAGAAATCGCACAAGCTTGTTCGGGGATCAGTTTACACCACTCGTATCGCCGTCGTAACTTTCTTTTTGCCTCCACGTCCATTCATTTCACGCCCGTGTCAGCTCCTCTCAATTTAATGTCCAATGGACATGGACCCATTGATCCACTACCATCCACACTCAGATATGTTATGGGGTACATTGCCGAAAGCAGTAGTGGGCGGAGCTGACCCTAAGCTGCTACGTATATACGTATACTCCATTGAAAGAGCGCAGGCCACCGAGTTGATGTAATCAGTAATCGGACTCCCGCCTCGCCCCTCAGGCAGTAACACGATGTTCGTCACTGCTGCTCCATGGGTCCACTTCTATAAGAACTCTGTCGACTCTGTCGCCAGGGCCCCGACACTTTTGATGCTACTCCCTGACGGTCAAGTTGGGTGGTGCGAGCAGGTCTATGGCATCTTCTGTCGAATATGCAGACCAGCTAACCAAGGTTATAACATCATACAGTTCTCTCAGGAGGGCTATGATGTCGTTCACCTGACATACCCTCTACCAGAGTCCACTTCCTTTGTACAGGTTTTGAACGATGCAGGGGTAGCAATAGTCGACAAGGGAAGTCGAACACAGGAATGGGGCCTCATAACCTACGGCCTTGCTGCCCAGGATGCCGATGAGATTCTTTCGTGGCTTTCTACGCCAGTGGCAGATCTCAGGGTCTGTGTTCACTTTTGTCCAAGCGCAGAGTGTGCCTCCCCGGGATTCTTGATCAAAGACGCACTATCTCGTTATCTACCGTGAGCATCATCATTACTGTCCCACCAGCATGCATTGATGATTTAAAAGAGTTGCGTTTCACCTAGCATCTTCCCAGGAGACATTCTATGCGTCTGTCCTGCCTTTGGAAGACATTGCTAACCTAGGCTATATTCTACCAACACATATGCACCCCCCTATCAAGGCATATACATATCCATTTGTTTCTCATTCTCCCCCTTTTCCATTCTCTATAGAGGCTCCAGTCCGGGCTACAATTAACAAACCAGAGATTGTTGATGCCTACTACTGCTCTGCAAACAATCTTTCCCTAACTCGTACTCTGGAGACACTCAAGCGGCATTTAGGCCCTCATTTTGACTTTGAGAAACTATGGAATACACACACTTATTATGAGTTTGTGGAGAGGGATGCATTGAGTAGGTTATTTTTATCTTTATTTTTTTCAAATCATATGCTGAGTGTTATTGCAGAGACCATGGCCACAATGGTCAGATTTCCTTCATTGCATTCAGGTTAATGCTTATTTTTACTAGGTGGAGATGCCATATGTAAATCATGTTCCCACAATGACTGGTGGTGTTGGCCATAATGATCTTACAAGGTTCTACAAGGTTGGTGCACTTTGACAGAAATTTATACATTGTAACTAAAACACAATACATAGTATCATTTTACAACAGTTGGCATTACAATTCAAGTGATCTCTTATCCCTGATCCAATGTTTAGGTCACTCCATCCAATTTTGAACTTATCACAGTATCCAGAACTAGTGAGATTCAGAGTTATCAGAAACAAATTTGTGATTGAACCCATTGAAAGTTGGCTCTGACAGGATTGTGGATGAGATGATTTTCAAGTGTCTGCACACCTCAGTATGTGTCAGAAATCTCTAGTTTGTTTCTACTGTCATATTTCAATGCAATAGGAGATTGATTAGTATGTGTCCATATACTGCATGACAATTCAGTTTTCAATGACTGTTGGGTAGCTTCTTGCCTGGTGTTCCACCTACAGGCAAGCCATTGGAGATTGCTATGGTTGGTATCATTGCATTTCAAGGAGACAAGCTGTTCTTTGAGTAGGCATTTATCACTGTCTAATTGGAATCAGTATTGCATCATATGCCACAGGCACTTGTGAGTATATATGTCTGCTCTTCTCACCTCTAACACCAAGCTTATTTAAGGTACTGGGATCAAGCCAGTGTCCTTGTCCAACTTGGAATGCTTGAAACTACCTTGAACCTTCCAATTGCAGGAGTGGAGGTTGCAAAAAAGGTGTTGGATCCCTTTGGTCAGCCAAGCAACACCCTTCTGAAACGATGGAATGAAAGTGAAGGATTGATTTGACTTGCTGCTTGTTCACTGTCAAGTACAGTACAGTTGAATACTATTTGAAGGGGTCAGGACTGAAATGCCTAATTTGTCCATAGCACTCATTCCCTTGTCATAAATGCCCATAGGGTCTCATGTCATGGCGTGGATTCAAGTCAAATCCACGCCAAGACCGCAGCAGCTGCCCGAGCGTGTGTCCGCACTGGTAATACTTCCAACCTCGGTAGGTTTTCTCGGCACTTGGCGTGTGAAAGCTCCACAATGATGGAGTACTTGCGCCACTCGGTATTTGCTGCGTGTGCACCGAATTTTGTTCGTCTCAGCCCACCATATCCTCACTACCTTCTTCTGTCCGTCCTCGTCCGCCTTATCTCAGACAGAAATGGCGTATAACTACACCCGATCCCCAGGAAGTTATACTGATCCTTTCGGTGATGGTGTACACGATGAGCCATTTAGTACAAGCAACCTCAACTATGGTGACACCAAGGCTGTCACTACATACATGAGCGACGTCTCAGATCCAACTGGGTCGCATCCACTGGCAGGACCTACGGAGGCGGAGTCCCTGGCGGCTGACTACCGGCAACACAATGCCTCATCCTCGTTCGAGGCACTTGACCACTTTCCTACACCTTCTCTGCGGGACGATACATTTGCAAGTTCCAACGATACCACAATAAATTTACCGTATCGCGACGACGACCTTCGCTCTTCGTCCATCGTCGAAAAGTCAGACGCGTCATTGGTCCGTAACGCGGCCGACCTCGGGCGGTCGTCGAATTACCAGGACTTGGGTATGTCGTTCGTTTTGGTCAATGCGTACCTGAGCTCATAGGCTGGGTAGAGTACGCCGAACCGCCGAGTAATAACCCAAACAACGTCCCGGAAAAGGCGGACCCCTTTAGGAGCTTTCTGCGAACTGGAAAATACCCCATAGAACAGCGAATCGAGGATAAGAGAAGAGGGATTCCACGCCAGAAGCATCCTTTTGTTGGTCTGTGAATTCTCTATTCGAATCTGTCTCTGCTGACGAGTTTTTAGTGTATGCGCTCACTATCGCTATGGTAGGCATTTTTATCAACGAACTTGTAGTAAATAGCCGGGCTCAGGGAACTCCAGTATCTTTCAAGGCACGTGGAATCATTTCATCTTGAGGGCCGTTCTTACCGTCTTTTAGCCTGTCGTCAATCCTATGCTAGGTCCTTCTGAGAGCGCGCTGATCAATCTCGGTGCCCGCTTTCCTCCGTGTATGAAATCTGTACAAAATCTGTCGTCATCTACTTTGATGCCATGTATGAAGTCAAATTGATTTGAATCTCACACACTGAATTCGTGAAGGTCTCAATGATACGGCAAACCCGCCAGATCGCCTGTGTACTATCGAAGAAGTATGTGGCTTTGGAGGATTCCATGGAGGTGCCCCAAATCAATGGTTCCGGTAAGTAATACCCGTGGCTCAGATTTGGCCCATACCTGAATTCCTTAGGTTCATCACTGCCATATTCCTGCATGCAGGCATCATCCACATTCTCCTCAACATGCTTGCGCAATTGACGGTGTCTGCCCAGGTAATCATCACATACACCTACCTGGCCCCACTTAGCTTCCGTTAGATCGAGCGAGAAATGGGTTCCATAGGGTTTGCCATTACTTATTTCGCTGCTGGAATCTTCGGGTATGTTTGTCCAAGGAGTCACTGGATTCGGACCGTGCTGATGACCTGAAAGTAATGTTCTGGGGGGGAATTTCTCTCTTGTAGGTGCCCCGTCCGTGGGTGCCAGCGGCGCAATATTTGGAACGGTTGCGGTGACATGGGTTGACTTATTTGCTCATTGGAAGTATCATTATCGTCCTGGCCGCAAGGTAGGTCGATTTACCCAGTTATTTGTCAAGTTGGGATTAAATGTAGCTAGCTGGCATGGATGACCGTGGAACTTATATTTGGTATTGCCCTTGGTTACGTTCCATGTGAGCACTTGTATTTCCCCTAGTCAAACCCCCGACTAACCTACCTGGTTGAAGACGTCGACAACTTCGGTTCGTGCGCCAAGTGAAATACGTATACAAATGCACTTACCCTTTGATAGCCCATCTCGGAGGACTTTGTATGGGTCTTCTCGTCGGTACCACGCTGTATCCTGTCCTCAGCCCCTCGAGCCGGCATAAAGTCATCATGTGGGCATTCCGCCTCTCAGCCATTCCATTGGCGGTCGTACTCTTCGTCGTGCTCATTCGAAATTTTTACACTTCTGACCCATATGCCGGTAAGTATGTCCGGCTAGACATCATGACCACATTGTACTCAATGTTGCATAGCATGTTCTGGTTGTCGGTACTTGTCCTGTATACCTGTCTCTTCGAATGACTATTGCCGAGGAACTGGTAAAATGCACCTTTGTCCTGTATTACTCTTTGCTAAATATCAAGCGGCAGGCTTCACCACCTCGACCAGCGGGACGAGCATTTAGCCATCCTGGGCACTATTTTTTAATTCCACGCGGATCGACGACTACATTCCGCTTGATGATATGTAGCAAACACCTTGTTGACATGAACGATTATTGGACTTTATCCAACGGATTTTTTTCTTCTTTTCAATGTTACATACCGTGTAGTCGTGCGCTATCGGTAGTGCTAGCTTGATCCATCCATAAATGTGTCGTTACCGATGTCAGCCCGCCCGAATCCGGGTGTCCGCGAAACCCTAGGCGTAGCCGTGGATGCAGTGCCGTAATTTGTCCGACAATGTCTGCTTGAAACAAGCTTTCCACGAGAGCACGATGACTGCAAAAAAAAGGATCTCACTCGACCCGTCTTGGTACCACCACATTGCGTTGACGGCTCTAGCTTGTGCGCTCATAGCTGGACTGCTGCGACTTGTCTTGTTTGGTGTGTCATTTCCCAATACCATGCCTTGTGGCTCATCCACACGCGCGACCTGTCTCTTCAGACCGATATGATCCCATGCGTTGCGACACTCTGTTATCAACGGGAAGCTGGCTGGATGGCGCGTATCGCAATTGGCAGCCTGAGGGTAAGTCTTTGCCAACATCTGACTTAACGGACTTCAGCTTGCATGACAGGATGCATGCTTCATACATACCAGCCTCTCGATGCCTCTCGATGCCTCTCGTCTCGTCGGGTCGTCTTTGTTGGCGACTCAGTGACACGAGCGCTCTTCTTTCAGTTGATAAACACCGTGGACTCTACACTTCCCAAAGAACCTCCTGATGACAGCGCAAAACATTCCGACCATTCCTTCCTTTCTGAATCTCAAACAAAATTCGACTTTATTTGGGACCCATTCTTAAATACGACAGCTTCCCTTGCGCTGATAAGTCTTCCACAACGACACCCGGCTGATGGGCAGCCTGAACGACCTGCATTGACCGTTCTTGGTTCAGGGCTCTGGTACCTTAGGTATGCCGACACTTCCGGTGGGCTCTCGGCGTGGGAAGCGAATATAGAGGCGTACGTTGAAACAATAAACGGAGCTCACATTAAGCCAGCTGATGAGGTGGTGTTTCTTCCGGTGGAGGAGATCGTCCCCTCGAAGTTATCTTCTGATCGATTCAATACCATGCATTCCTCTGACATAGATGCCATGAATTCCGACCTCTTCCACCGTATCAACTTATCGACCAACAGCTCTTGGCCACTGTTCTTGGGATCTACTTCCTCCAGGCGAATTTCGCTTCCGTCCGTATTTAACAAGATGCTAGATGATTCCCAAACCCAGGACGGCTTGCACTTTACCGAAATTATCGTCAAGACTCAAGCAAATATACTGCTCAACCTCGTATGCAATGACAAATGGCCCCAGACATTTCCGATGGATAAAACCTGTTGCCGATTGTATCCGTGGCCGGGACTAATACAGTCAGTTGTACTTGGTGGCCTGCTGCTGTATAGTTTCGCGTTCGTGTGTCTCTCCCGTAAGTTGTATTCTGTTAGGTTCGTCTCTACGCCGCTTGACACCGTTTAAGGAACCAAAAATTGGGCTACGAACGAGGCGTGTCTTCCAGCGATTATCTTCGCCGCTTCGATCTACATAATTTATCTTGCGGATCGGACAGGACTATGGCTCAAAGAACAAAAGCAATTCAATCCATGGGTGTTCGGCTTCTTATGTTTAGTCTCGCTTACGGTCGGATTGGTAACAGTTCAGAGGGCAGATAAAGACCTCGGATTCCTCAACCGCGACCAGACAGACGAATGGAAGGGATGGATGCAGAGTGCGTTGATCCCTTTTCTATTGATATGCTCCTGATGGGGCTTTTCAGTCGCAATTCTTGTATACCACTATTTGGGGGCGTCCAGAATATCCGGTATTTATAACCCCATTCGAGTTCTTGTTGCAGCATATCTTTTCATGACTGGCTATGGTCACACGACGTTCTATCTAAAGAAGGCGAACTTTGGTTTACCCCGTGTTATTCGGGTACGCTCGATTTCTCTCATTGAAGTGTGTGCTGATTATCGCCTCTTGCAGATATTGACGCGACTGAATATCCTCACGCTTACTCTTGCTTATACCATGAACACGGACTACCTCTCATATTATTTCGCACCCTTGGTCTCCATGTGGTTCCTGGTCATTTATCTGACGCTGTGGATCGGATCACAGTTCAACGACAATGTACTGCTCTTGATCATCAAGATTTCCTTGTCAATGGGTACATTCGCCGTGTTCGTGAACCAGACATGGATCATGGAAGGGCTCTTTGGGATCCTTGAACGTATTTTCTTCATCCGCTGGTCCTCACACGAGTGGATCTTTCGAGTATCGCTCGATCAATACGTCGTATACTGTGGCATGTTTACTGCACTCGCCGTCATCAAGGCACACGACAGACGCCTCACCGAGCACGCCGCTTGGCCCGTACTGTTACGCGCATCCGTTGGAATATCTGTGATAGTCCTCGTGTGGTTCATATCCTTTGAACTCGTGCAGGAGAGCAAGTTCGCATACAATGCCTGGCACCCGTATATTTCATTCCTTCCTATCCTCTCCTTTGTCATCCTCCGCAACGCTACACCACTCCTGCGATCGTGCTCATCTCGCGCTTTTGCATTTATCGGCAAGTGCTCGCTCGAGACATTTATTATCCAGTACCACATGTGGCTTGCCGCGGACACCAAGGGCATACTCCTACTTATTCCCGGGACGAGGTGGCGCGCTGTCAATTTCGTGCTATCGACGGCGGTCTTCATCTACGTGTCCCATCAAGTGGCATGGGCCACCGGGGAGATCACAAGTTGGATATGCGGTGAGGAGAGGAGCGCGCTGCCCATGGCTCGGGACACCCCAGGTTCGGGGGTGAATACTGCCAATCTGCATGCGGAAACCATGCCCTTGGCCATAGGAGGCACGGACGGCTGTCGTACGGCATGCGACACAGCAGAGCGTCGTTCACAGCGGTGGATAGATCGGCTAGCAGAAGGAACAGGTTCCCGGCAATCATCGAGTTTCTCCAAAGGTTGGTCGCGAGTACCGTTGGGGCGACTGGATACGAAGGGGAAGCTCATGGTATGGGGTGGTCTAATGTGGTTGGCAAACGCGCTCTGGACAAACCCCCAAGGACAGTGAGACTACAACTCTACTGACAGCACGACTACCGATAACCCGAATCTGTAAACACTAATTTTTAGTATGCATCAAATGATGTGACGGAGAGAATCAGCATTAGCATGGTCGCTCATCAACGCTTGTCCTTTAGACAGGATCAGGGCTTGACTTCTATTTGATGACATCATATGGGGGTAAGAGGAGGGGTACTCACGATGTGAGCAGTGTGGACTGGAAGGACAAAACCATCATCAGTATTCATGACATACTGAGACATGAAGAGGAGCTCAGAAATTTGGGTATACAAGGAAGGCTCACAGGCCGACAGAGGCCTCAAAGTAGCGATTCATGTGCTCGTCATCGCGACGGGGACTGAGAACACGACCCACCTCAGAGAAACCGGGGCGGACAAAGAGACGGCCGCGACGACCAACTTTTATTTGTGCACGTGACATGTCTTCAGGGCAGGTCGCTTGGGCAGGCGGGTGCCTCGAGGCGCGTATTCGCTGTCGTCGTCCTTGCCACCTGCCACCATGGCGAACGTCGTCCATTCCCCGCTCAACTTTCTTCATGAGCCGTCTCCCCTGTCCAGCGCTCGTTTCGGGTTCAGCTTTGGCCCCCCCGCTGGGCCGGGCAAGCAGCCCATCTACACCCCTGGCCATATGCAGCCATCTGCCTTTCAGCAGCTCACCTCTCACATCAGTCTACCACCCGCCGTCCATCGTGTCCAGAAACGCCGGCATGAGCCGGATGACGATGCTGAATCTGTTCGTCAGGTCGGGAGGGACGTCGCGATGGATCGAAGCCCCACCCCCGAACGTCCAAAGAGAGCCGCCTCTAAGCGTGCCAAGGTCGCCTTGCAGGACGACGAATCCAAGGGCCAACACTCTTCGAGAACAAGCAAGAACGTGGATACAGACGGGGACGTTGACGTTGGTGTCCTGTTGGGTATGTGTGCTGTTCTACCGGACACACTCAGACCGTGACCGAGCACTGTATAGCAAGCCTTCCACCGCAGGCTCTTTTACCGCTCTTGAACTCGCTGATAAACGCCCAACCGTCACTCAAATCGCTCATATTACCCCTTATACCTCGCCCGACGTTGGATACGGCCATACAGGCACTAGAGCAATCTGCAAGGAAACTACGGGATGCATATCCTTATTCCAACACGCCCGCTGTCTCCTCGCTTTCTGGTACGACGTCTCTGGGGTTTGGGTTCGGACTTAACTCGCAACGGTCGAGCTTTGGATCAAACATGGACGACGATCAAAGGAATAGCGGCGCAAACGATGGCGGTGGGATGAGGGAGTCGTACATCCTCTCCCGTCTCCGACCTCACATTCATGAATATGTGTCCGCATGCATGTCGTATGTTCCTTATTTCTCATACGTGACTTGCACGCAGACGACCTCGCAACAACAATCTGACCCATGGCCACACGGGCAATCGGCTGTGCTGCAGTCGCAGCACAAGGATAGGTCCCACCCATCGGAAACATTTGTATTTTTGTCTGCCCTGACAACACACATGACGTGCCAGCCACCACTCACCCAAGCATCGCTTGTACCGCTCCTCCTTCCACGGTTGTCGAAAGAGTGGGTGGCATGGGTGGACCGGATAGATGAGATCGTCAACCGAGAGGGGGGCATGTTTGGCGGAGAGACGGTGAGGAGTTGGGAGAAGGCGCTAGACGAATTTGCGGAGGCGAGGGGGCCGGAGGGCTGGGCTGTGATGAGGGACGTGAGGGACCGCTGGGTGGGGAAGGTGGGATGGCTGGTGGGGCGGAATGTGGTGCAGCCGATGGAGGAGGAGGTATGAGACACGACACGACGTACGCCCGCTGTAATTTATGTGCTTGCAAAGTCACGTGGCGACGCGACCATGTCCGATGCTGCCAGCGGGACGCCGACGGACGCTCGCCCTGCTGCCCGCCCGACAGCAGCTCCTGGCCGTGCGCGCCCTCCACCGCGCCTCTCCGCCGCCCTCCCCGACGTCCCGCCGCGCTCTGTACCGCAACCTGCTCCTCATCACGGCCCCCCCGCCCCGCCCTGTCCAGAGAGCCATCGACTACTACTTTGACGCGCCCAGCGCACTCCACTCCACCAGGTCGTTCAACCTCCTCATCGCCCTTGCCCTCCGAAATGCCTCCTTTACTTCCGTCGCGCGCCTCTTTAGCGCCATGCGGGCAGAGTCCACCCCCGAAAACATGGAAACATACAAATTGCACGTCAGGTGGCTAGTCAGGTCTGGCAGATGGAGTGACGCCTGGAAACGTGCCCTGCAGATCACGGGGGACCAGGACGTGTCCACTGCGTTGCCCGTCAACCCCATCCCACTCCCTATATGGCTTGAACTCTTTGGCTCGCAGCACCGCAATGCGCCCCGACGCCGCACCGTCATCGCCCGCAAGTCCGGCCGTCTCGACTCTGGTGTCCAGCTCACGCAAGTCTCTGCACAGCTCCCTCGGAAGCGTCCTCTTTCTTCCCTACATCAGCCTGTCCAAGTGTCACGATACCGAGCGCTCATGCGAGTTTCGCCCCTGCTTGCTTCCTCGGGCCGAGTCCAGATCTTACCCCGAACCATCTTCATCATCACGCAGACAATGTACCAGGTGGGGCAGAGATCCTTGGCACTCTCTACAGCCGTCTCATACTTGCACTCCCTTCCTCCCCGGCTCAAACGCTGTGACCGACGCAGAGTCCTCGACCTCATCAACCTCCATCTCTCCATGGCGACCCGGCACAAGAAATCGGGCTTGAAACGGCATTTTACCCAGCGTCGTATTCTCCACGACTTTCTGCGCGCTCGCCCGGACGCGGTTCCCTCATCCACCACTCTGTTTCTGCTTCTCGGGTCGTTGCGCGGCTGCCGTCGTAGCGGAACACTTGCTGTCCAGTACCTCCGTCTCTTTGAGAAGCGGTGGGGCCCGCACGTCCTGTCCAGCCTAGTCCGCCGACGTGTCGCAAGTCTCGCGCTCAAAGAAGGCCGTCTTGACATTGTCAAGACCATGCTGAGGTCACAGTGGCGTCGTGGATTTGCCGACGACACGCCCCATCGGACAGTTTGCGCTTTAGCACGAAGACCATGGCGAACGCTGTTTAGACGACGAGGAACCGAAAATCAAAGGTGGCGCTTAGTAGCGCAAAAGTATCGACGGCGGTTGGTGTCGAGGTCCGAGTCCAAAGCTACATAACAGCGTCGTAGCTGTGCTCTCGTCATTTGGTCGACGACCAGCGTACGTTGTCAGTGAGCCTGTACTCCTCGGTGGTACTTTGAGAAATCTGTACGCTCGCATTACCGATAACTAGTAGGGGACTACGAGTACATTATATCACAAGATGCTTCATGCTATACGAATGCCCACACCACGGAACACGACCGGGTGGTGGGGACAAAAAGACCAGCAAAGGAAAGGCGGAATTACAGGTAACACCTCGAGAAAGTGCTTGGAGGAAGACTGGACGGCCAGTTGCCCAGTGAGATTGCCGACTCCCACTCCGACGCAACCGTGCGGTACAAGTCAAGAGCAGCTCGAGCGTTCTCGACCTAAGGATAGGACGAGGCTGTTGAGTAATTTTGTGCGATACAGCCGCGTTCGCTGAACGAGGTACGAACGAACAACGTACGGGATGTATGTGACCATCTTGACAGCGACGACACATGAGATGCCACATGAGTGTTTGGAGGCCAATCACCTGGTTGGGTGACCGCAGAGCGTTTCTGAACGGCTGATACAACGCAACGTCGCGCGTGGCAACGGCAGGATGTGGGATACCCAACACTACCCCCAATAACCGTATGATGAGCTGGGTCGCCAGTCACAAAGAAAATTGCGTGCACTCTACCCGAAAGGTCATGCCACAGGCTGTGTCCAATTATTACCTTTCCCTTGATGAGTTCTGCAACGTGCTGCTGAACCCGGTCGAATGAAGGTGTATCGGCTACGCCAGCAGAGTGTTAGATGGCTCAATCTCCTGTTCGAGGTGGTCCAAGGAGTAGGATATTGACTTACGAGCTAGTAGGTGGCAGGCTTCTAGCCCAGTGGTCGTGGTCCGATAATCACTAACTTGCATAGTCGGGGCAACAAAGGTGTCTAATATCACGTTGCCCCTAAAGTCGACAATCGATACGCGACTTGAAACGAGTCTAGTGAGGTGGCGGAACAAGAGGCGGAAGGTCAGGAACACGTACGCGAGCATTGCGGTGGTCCCACCCGGTCCCACTCCTACGTTACTGCAGGAGAGCGCGAGTATTTGGTCATTGCTAGGGATAGGATATTTGGCATCCATCTCGAAAGATCAACAGATGGTTCCAACTTACTGTGTGCCGGGTAGATATATACACGGTGAACACACTCCAAGCAGTGTTTTGACAGGGAATAGATTAGAGGTTTTGTTCGTTCCTGTTTAGATGAGGCCGATAAGCTCCAAGGATCCTTCGTTCTAAATCTCGAGTGAAACGCACCGTTCGTTGGTCTCAACAGAACAACGCCCATTTGGGTGATACATTCCTCACGTAAAAAGCGCGCGATCAGCCCTGTTACCGCCCGACTGGACCTTGAACATAAATGATGAGGAGCTAAACCAAGGCAGAATGTGCCAACATGATGGTCGCCAATCTACCACTGCACAGATGTGATGTCAACAATGTCCTTGAACCTTCATCGCGACCGTCAGACCCGGCGGGAGAAGAGAAATGTAAACTTACACAACCATGTGGAGATCTGACTCGAAGCCTGCTGCAGCGTCAACCAACCTTTGCCACCTTCACCCACAAAAAGTCGCGAGGCTGGAGAGCTTCCATAATAATGCACCAGGGGTAACCGCCTCAAGTTCGGGAAACATTTTAGTGCGCTAGCTTTCCCTTCACTTTTGACAAAGATGTGTTTGTCCTGATGGGGTTGGTCAGAGCTTCCCCTCGATAATTGCGTGACAGCGGTCAGCCAAAGCCCATGGTAGTCATGCGCGCTATTCGGTCCATAGCCGTGGTCAGGGCAGACGGACTGAGGCAACGAGACCAAGGAAATCCATCCATCCGTTAAAGACCCCATCACTGTAGCCATCGCGACGGTGGTGCTTCCAGGCATAATAAATCTTACTGATGGCAAAAAAGTCTGGAGGAAGCCCGGGTCAGCTTTTGCAGGACAGTGTACGGAACTTGCCGGCACCTACCAGCATTAGCGACTGCAGAGAGCCGAGGAGAGTAGCCTCATTCCCCTGCGTTCGCTGCAATATCGAAGCCTGTCTCGTCGCATTGCCAGGAACAGCATGGACATTTTGTGGTTGCCAGCGGCATTCTGACTTGCATGTATTGGGACCTATTTTCAACAGCTGTCGTGTCCCGTGAAGATCTGTCCACTGCGCACTGTTTATCGCCATAATGTATCTCGCATACCATCAGACCCTCCAAGAAAAGACGATGGCGTTTACTGTGCCCGGAAATGGCGTTTACAGGGTTTCATATATTACAGCTTACCTGGCTCTGTTTTTGGTACTTCCAGTCGTTCAACACGATGCTGGCATGTGATCTCATCTTTTTCTTCTATTATAAAAAACAAGTGAGTGACCGCTGGATCTTTGGTGGCACGATTGCCAACATCCCCGCACGCACAATTTCAGTTGTGATATCGGATGGAATATTGACTCGCCATCGTGGCTGAAGACCGAAGGCTTGCGCCTGAACACAGAGTAACGGGCGAGGCGGTGTTCTGAATACGTGTCGGCGCTCTTGGACATCACGAGGGACTCGGTACGCACAAGACAGGTTAACGGGGAAACCCTAAGCGGGATCTGTACCCCATATCTCGCCAGGGTGTCATTTGACTGTGGTGGGATATGCATCATGTGGTTTGCACGGCAAAAGTGGGTAGCGACCGCAGCAACGAAAAAGACTCGTTGTCCTGTCGATGGCATCGCGGAACGTAATTGTCTACTCCAGTCGCGATCTCCCGCCCACGGCAGCCGACACCTCCATGAACGTGAGGCGTACGACCAGATACAGTTTCGTTTCAAGGAGCAATGCTGCGGTGGAAAGAGCGATCTCTGGGTCGGATCAAGGCCAGAACGTCACGACGAGCGAAGTCACGGATGGATGCGTGTTGGCCTGGTTCGGGGTATCAATGACAGGCGGCGGGTGAAATGAGGGTCCCGATGCTTCATGTTCAAGACGACCCAATTTTGCAAAATGAGGGACACGGGCCCTGCAGCATCACCTAGACAAACGGGAGCGAGACGTAAACTGGACCGTTGGGGGGGCACGCTAGCCAAAGGACGAGATCGCAGTCAGTACCGACGCGTCCACCCGCGCGTGGGTGGTAGTCCGAGCAGGCTGGTCTGAAAGAAAGGCGTCCGAGCCCAGTGGATCCATGGGCGAGCTAGCGACGAGGAGCGTTCCCTGGCGGATTCTCTCTGGAGGCTGCCAGGGCAAGGTCGGCCGGGTTGGTCCCCACGCCACGTGGCCATGTCCGACCAGCACCAAGACAGGTCCCGCACCGCCCAGCAGGAGAGACAGTGTCGGATCTGCTACGACAGCGACGAGTCCGACCCGTCCTTGGGGAGGCTGTTCAAGCCGTGTCTCTGTGCGGGCACCATCAGCGTAAGCACGCTCCACCGTCCTGCCAGGCCGCTGCATTGCTGATTACGCGCGCCCAAGTACGTTCACGTCAAATGTCTGCAGAAATGGAGATTGGCGTCTCGTTCCGACAACGCGTTCTGGCGCTGCCCGCAATGTCACTTTCATTACCGCTTCGCCCGCACCAGGGCATACGGTTTGGGGACGAACCCAGGCAGGTGTCGTCGCCCTCGTCAGTCGGCTCACGTCGACCAGTTGTCGTCGCCTTGCTGTCTTCCGCGTTCTTCGTCCTTTTGGTCATGGTCTCGTCCTATGTCACGAGCTACTTCCTTGCGTCGATAGAGGAGCAGTCCATGTTCGGATCGACCTACTTCTTTGTCTCCCCGATTGATGTCGCCCAGGATGTGGTTCGCGCAGCCATCCGAATCCTCCGTGACCAGGGCATCCTACCCCTAGACCTCCAGGCTTCCCAATCGCTCAAGGCATCCACTCCGCTCTCTCTTCCACAGCCTCCTGGTTTACTCGGCCGCTTCGTCCGCAGGTTCCTGCTGGGCTTACCCATGGTTGGGGTGGGGTCGCTCATCCACATGATCCTCACCCTCCCCTTCATGGGCCCACTGCAGTGGATCGCCCGATGGAGGGGGAACAGGACCAGAAGAGGAAGCGACAGGGACCTTGCTGCCGTGGTGATTGTCATCTTCATCGTATTCGGCGCTGCAAGGTCGGTTGTAACCGGACTGCCACCCTGGCAAGACGGCTCACACCACTTTCAGAGCGTTATACAAGGTGTATGGCCATACCCGAAAGTGGACAGAGCGGCTGCTGGCGTGGGCTGAAGACGCAATTCTCGAAGTCAACTAAGATAATTCTCATGTTCTCGTATTCAATGTCAGATATATGTAGATCACCAACGGACAGTGAGTGCGGCCGCGTCCATTCACCAATTTCTCCGCAGCTGGCGCTTGATGCCTTCGTATATGACCCTTGTTTCCGTGTTGCTCGAGTCCAACTCGGCAAGGTATTGCCCAACCGCTACGTCTATCCGTCCGGCAGGCAGCTCTGCGCGTGCACTTGACGATTGTGGTCGTTTGGCGTCTTCTAGCCAATCATTAAGCAGGATAGCTATGTCTGTGGATATTGCCTGTACACTGGCCTGATTGTTGAAGGGCGGGACCTAGCACCCGGTCTCAGCGGCCTATCACGCGTGAGGTTGCGGAGACCTACGTGTGATTCGTACATGTCATGCAAAACATCCCAGATCTCCGCGTATGGCACATTACACTGAACCAAAACCCTGGGGGCCCATCCTTTAGGAAGTTGTGCCCTGTTTCGCAACGAGAACGAGACGAGCAGCATTGCAACATATCCTGGGAGACCGGTGTCAAATCCGCTGAGGAGACGGAAATGGTCGACTTACGTAGCGGAAACGCACTCTCGGAAGGGTAAAAGCGCTTTCCTAGAGGGACTACGCTTGCTGTAACGTGGTCTGCGTGCGTCTGCGCATCCGCATCCTTTTCCAGAGCTGAACAAGGGGTCAATCGCGTAAACTCGAAACGCAATGATTTCCCTCACCATCTTCGAATATCCGGTCCCAAATGGGTCGGACAATGTTTTCGTCCCGGTGCTCTGACACGTGAAGGATGAGGAGTTTCATGACAGGAAGGTCGAAGGGTTCTGCATATAATTGATAGAGCTGAATGCATTGTGGTAAGGCAAGATCAGAAGAGAAAGTTTGAGGGGCACACCTCGGATATGGTGAATAATCTCTGGTTTAATTGTCTGATCCTGTGACCCTCCTCACCAGGGTCGCTCGCGTGAGGAAAGAGCGCATTGTACACTTCGAGCTGCACCTGAGCTACGTCAAGTTTTTCTTCAAGGTCGGTGAGGAATGCGATAGCGGTCTCATGCTTGCCGCTCGCGGTGACCGGATGAGACTTGGCATTTCCAACGGCAAGGGTGAAGTACTCAATCCGTGCGCTCAAGTCTAGATCAATGCTGTAGATAGTTTGTTCAGGAAGGTTGAGCCGAAGTGCTTGTAACATACTCTGCGGACTCGGCCAAAATGGCGAGCACTTCAGCAGCACGCAGCGGCTGGCCATCTTTGACGTAGAACTGCCACAGTAATTGATACTTTGCGAGTGTAACAGGCTCTCGACGAAGATGCGCTTCAAGGTACTGGGGCCGCAACTTCACTCTTGTCAGAATCCAACAATTCAAAGAGACTGAAACACACGTACAGCCAATAGCTCATCGGCCAGTCCTCTACCAATCAACCAGTCATAGAGTGTCGAATGGAACAATTCATCGTCACTGGAGAATGCGAGCGTATACGCGTGGTTTCGGATCGTGTCAAGGTCTTCAGTGGGTGTCTGCGAACGTGAAGCTTTTTCCTCAAACGAGTCAAGGGAACGGAGGACAAGCTGATAGCAGTCAGTACGCATTTTGAAAAATTTTGCGTGATCATCATTAGGTGGGCACCCCGACAACCAATACTCGAGTCCAACGTTATCAGGATCAACAGCTTGTGCACAGCTCAATGGAAGCTCAATGGCACCTGACAGTCCGTGAACTGCTGCGGAACGGGTCGTGCTCGAGTGCTCACGGACCTTTCGCGTAACCCAATTCTCGATATTCGTCGCATACCTCGCGGATTTTTTCAAATTCCAGTATCCGAGCCCCTTTCGCGAATAATCTGACAAGCAGATTCGGAACGGGGAATGACGGGATAACGATAGCGCGATTACCTCAACGACTCTCCTGACCAATTCTGTCGCTCAGCAGGATTTCGTGATTCGGCTGCCCTGCGGAGGTTCTCTCGGGCCTGCATTACAAAAGTCAGTCAAGTACTAGCCTCGTGGAAGTCTTGGCCTCTAGAAATTTACATACTTTGTATAACATAACGTCATCGGTACTGCAGAAGGAGCCACATCTTTGCTGCAAAACTTCGCTGATGGTGTCCACCTGATCACGACATCATCAACGTACCCTGATAGGCATGGACGGCCAAACGTACGCTGATCTGCTGACCAATTTGCTGATCGATAACAACGTTAACCAACGCACGCGATGCACTGATTCCATTCTGAGTGGTGATCAATTCCTCGTAGGTCATCGCAATTATTAGCTTTTGCGTCTCGGCGTCACATCTGACAGCATGTGAAACCAGGAAAGGGATATTCAACGAATGCACTTACTGGGCTATTAGTTCGCCGAAACGATAGTCGCTTAGTAAGAGCACAAAAGAGATGGCTTCAATCGACCTCGTTAAGAGAGTCTGAAGTTGGGCTACTGAACTTTGTTCCGCCTAGAAGAAAGGTCAGACCATCGCAACTGAAACTAAGGACCAAGTTGAACCTTCCATGCTTCTTGTTCGTGGCCCACGGTGTTGCGCGACGCAGCAGGGTCCCCTGGTGTGGAGTGGAAAAGGTGGGGATTCTTGTCCAAGAACTCCTTGAGGGCATACAGGTTCTTCTGAATAGTCACGAGCATTTCATCATTCACGTTTAATTCTTGAAGACCGAAAGCCCTTCCGCGAACATGAGTAGGTACATCAAAGAGAAAAGGGGGGCTGAAACGCGTACCCGGATTTCGTTATCTTATCCTTCCAGAGAGGCCGAACGAGGCGCGCAAAGTACATGGCAAATCCTTCCCTGCGTCCGCTAAAGATGGCATTTCCAGAGCTCTCACCTACGGGCGAAGACCAGAAGCACGCCCGAAAGGAAAGACAGAGGGAGACGTACTAGTGCCGTATGTGACCCTCTCAGTCCAGATCGGACGTTCGCCAAAGTCATAAAAAGCCTGCTTTGCAATGTTCGCAACATCGGGGCTCACAGTGCACAGTGTACCGGGCATCGAGTGATCGCCAGTGTGCATAAACGTATTTCCACAGGCGAGTCCAAGAAGCATGGCACATGTCTGGTCCCTTCCGAAGCTGTAACGTAGAATGTCAGCACGAGCACGTCGGGATTGACTGGCAAGGCCATGCCTGTCTCTGAACTCAATAATTGGCTGAACAGCACCTTCAGACTGTGCTTCCTCGATAACGGCTCTTAAGTAGTCCAATGCTCTCCGTTTTATGAGAAACGTGAGACCGACGTTGGTGAGAATCATGAACTGCCGGGGCGGCTCCGAGAACTGTAGTGCTAATTCATTGGTAACGGGGGGCGATGGTGCGGCAGAGGGGGGTAACGAAGGCCTGGGCACGCTAGCCATTGCCCAAGTTCGTCCCGGAATTGCCAAGAGGGTAGCATACTCTGTCAACGGCGGACGTTGGTTCCCACTCGAGGTATACGACGATGCTGTATACGCAGTCGGCTGGGAGGTTGCGACGTACTGCTGAGCGGATACGGGCGCCTGGCCAAGAGTGCCTATGTGAGTCAGGTCAGGGGACGTACAGAGTAAAAAGTCAGTGCCATCGGTGTCGCCAGGCTGAGCTGAGATGGTAAGACCATCCTGATAGCAAGAGTCTTCCAGCCCGGAGACGATGAACGCGCGAGATGGCGGAGGTGGCGGGGCCACACGGGCAACGCTGTAAGACGTGGGCGGTGCCCGATTGGACGGGCGAGTCAATTCGTCAGGATGGAAGAGGTTTGAGGGAGGGAGGCGAACGTGTACGAGTTGGAGAGGGCGTAGAGCACCGGGTGGGTTTGTAGATGGGGCATACGAAAAGCCGGGGGAGGCTGGGGAAAAATAGAGGCGAGCGCCATTCACGGTGACAGCCACGAGCTGGATGCCGACACGGGATTCGGCGGGGTCGATGATATGCAATGCGATGATCTGAAAGTTGGACGGGTTAATTGCCGGAGAGGCAGGAGCTTTTTCTTGAGCGGACTTGTACAGATTGGCAAGGGTCTGCACGTGTTGAACTGCTTTTTCTGAGGAAAGATGATAAAGGGAAACGACGTTTTTGGCGGAGAGTGTGTATAGACAACTGCGTTTGTGGTCGGAGACAACGGAGACGATGCGGTCTGGAGGAGGGATGAAGGTGAGAGGACAAAGAAGTAGGAAGGACTGACCGTCTGGTTTTGGGGAAGAAAAACGGGGCAAAAGGCTCTGAACTGCGCCGACGGAGTGATTGATGAGGTGGACTCTCTTTCCGAACCAGGACTCTGACTGCTGGTAATGTAGCTCATAGAGACAACCATCCTGAGAACCAGCCATGAAGATGCGACCCTGAGGGGTGCCAACGACGGAGGACATCTCGACATCCGTTGAGACGGCCATGTCTGTAGCATACATCTTGATGTCCTTGCGGTCGCTCCCAGGGACGGACGAGGTTGACAAGCCGATGAGGAGGACGGAGACGGGTGTACATATTACCATGACGGAAGAAATCTCGTCGACAAATACGGCAGGCTTTGGAGACACGACGGCGACATGGGTGATGACGTCCTGTTGGTCTGCAAAGGAGCTAATGTCCTGACTGTGGGAAGGTGAGGAAGCGACGCGGAGAGATGGACGGGACGGACCCATGCATGTAGTCCCAGAGAAAGAGCTTGTGATCAATGGAAATCCAGACACGCTCTATCTCTGGGAGAAGGCCCATGTGGGAGGTGACGCTGGCGGCTGGCGGAGGTGAGCGAGGGGGGGAGAGCGAGGGGAGAGACGCACTGTTGTAGTACTGAAAGAGGGCATCTGGGATGCCGACGAGCCTGCGCTTTTGGAAGGGGACGCGACAGTCGTCGGGGAAGACGCTGTAGGAGGCGGAGGAAGGGGGAGCTGCTGCTGGGGGGGCGTGAGCGCAGGCGGCAGGGAGGCGGGCAGCACGGACGGGGGAGGAGGTCACCGATGTCGGGGATGGACTGGACGTCCTTGAGGAAGTGGTCGCCGAGGACGCGCGCGGCGGCGTGGAGGGCGGGGAGGTCGACGAGCGGCGGGGCGGCGCGTGTCTGCGTCATCGTCGCGGCGCAGGTCCAACGACGCGTCGTGGATTCTTCCCACAGGCATCCATGCTCGCCCGCTGGTGCCGCAGGGAGCTCTGCGCGCCGCGCCGCCTCGCCTTCAACCTCGCGTTCTACGGTGCACAGCTGCTCCTCTTCGCGCTCGGCTGGCGCCTGCAGGTACCCGTTCCGCCTCTCGCCCGCCCCGCTCACCCCCGCCCAGCAGACAGACAGCAGGCTGGGGGCGCTCAATGCCCTTGCGTGGTCTGCCTGGACGTCGAGGGGCGCTGCCCTCGCCCTCGCCCTCGACGCCGGCCTCCTGCTCGTCCCTGTGTTGCGCAACGTCCTCACCCTCCTCCGCCCCAGACTAGTCCGACTTCTCCCCGCGGACGACAACATCTGGTTCCACCGCCAAGTCGCCTACTCCATGGTATTCTGGACCGTCGTACACGCGACCGCTCACTATATCAACTTTTTCAACATCGAGCTCACCCGTGCGTCCCACTCACGGTCTTCCCCTTCCCCTCACCTTCTCGCCTGCAGAGATCCGCGCGGAGACCGCCATCGGCATCCACTACGCACAGGCGGGCGGCATCACCGGCCACTTCATGCTCCTCATCATGCTCCTCATCTACACCACCGCCCACCACAAGATCCGTCACGAATGCTTCGAGGCTTTTTGGTACACTCATCATCTCGCCTTCTTCTTCTTCATCGGTCTTTACTCACATGCCACCGGTTGCTTCGTCCGTGATTCTGTACATCCAGATTACATCCCAACATTTCCATTCTACTCCGCTCGGCACTGCCTTGGCTACCAGAGCTGGAGATTCATCATATGGCCCGGAATCACTTACTTCTCAGAGCGCATGTACCGCGAATACCGTGCTAGGAAACCGACCAGGCTCTCGAAAGCTCTTATTCATCCCGGCAGCGTAATCGAACTCCGCGTCATAAAACCACGCTTCAGGTACACCGCCGGCCAGTGGGTTTTTGTCCAGGTCCCCGAAATCTCCCGCTTTCAGTGGCACCCGGTACTTCTCTTTCTTCTTTCTTCTTCGGCCCCCCTCACATCTCCTTCCAGTTCACCATTACGTCCGCACCCGAGGACCCTTATGTCTCCGTACATATCCGCCAGGTTGGCGACTGGACGCACGCTCTCGGAGAACGTCTGGGCTGTGGGCCCTCGGTCGTGGCCACAATGACGAAGCCTATCACAAGGGGGACCGAACAGGATCAAGTCCATGGCGGTGGAACCCGTACCGATCCTGCCGAGCTTGGCCCCTCCTCTGCTCGTCCCCTTCCTCAAATTCGTATCGATGGCCCCTATGGCTCCCCAGCAGTGGATGTGTTTGACAATGAGGTTGCCGTTCTCATCGGCGCTGGTATTGGTGTGCTCCCATTCGCTCCCATGACCTAGCTTCTTCATTGTCCCTCTCTAGGTGTCACCCCTTTTGCATCCATTCTAAAACACATTTGGTATTGCCAAAGGAACGGAAGCTTTGTTTCGCTTTGCCGTGTCGAGTTCTTTTGGGTTTGTCGTGACGCAGCTTCTTTTGGCTGGTTCCAATCTCTTCTCAAGGAGATTGAGGCTGCTCAGTCTGACCGTAAGGATCATCGCATGGCTCGATATGACTCTCATTCACCCCCATCCAGCCAATTTCCTCCGCATCAATATCTACCTGACTCAGAAGGTGGACGAGAATATGCTTTGGAACATTGCGGTCAACGATGGGGTTAAGGAGTACGATCCTTTGACAATGCTCCGCACTCGCACCACCTTTGGTCGTCCAGACTGGATGAATATCTACCGCCGGCTTCGAGAAGCAATTGAAACTGGTCAATACTTGCCCCACAAGACAGTTCAGCCCAAATTCAAAGTTGGTGTAAGCTCCAGCCCTTGTTTAGTGTCCAAAATACTTTTCCCTATTCGATTGCAGACATACTTTTGCGGGCCTGGGGCGCTAGCCAAGGTTATCGATGAAGCGACGCTACAATATACCTGCAACAACATCAAGTTCACGTTTGCAAAGGTGTGACCGCTGTCTGCCCATCTTGAAGCCACTTGCTGATCTCATGTACAGGAACACATCTGAAGGCACCTGTAGTCGCATAAGATACCCGGATGGGATTGCCAAAGCAGGTACTCGAGAAAGATTGCACCCCGACCTAGCACCATGTTTCGCAAAATCCGTTGAGAAGCAGATGGCATTGTCCCTGTACACTATGAATTAGCATTAGGAATGCAGAAAAACACATGCAATGAATCATTACCTGATTGCTGGCGTGTTTGTCCGACCCGAATTGAAACATGGTCGGTAAAGTGGGGGTGGGAATGCGGCACACTGTCGATGAACGCACTGTGCGATAGCGCGGCCGGCGCTGCAGTAGAACTTTGGAGCACAATCAGCATCGGTGGATTCGGGGGGTGTACCGGGGTGAATTGGTACGCCTGGCATGGGTCTGGCTGCTTAACTGTACTGAGTAGAAGCTTGAACTACTCGATCAGGCAAGCCACGACTAGGCTGGGCCTGTCCCCACCCAACGCGACCTTGGAGCGATGTCGGCCGTGACACCAGCCCCATCATCCTCGGGCGGCGTTTCGCCTTCGAATTCCGGCCCACAAGACTCTAATTCCGTCGATCGCCTCGTTCTCGAGTACCTCCGCGTGCGGGGCCACAAACAGGCGGAGACTGCCCTCCTCGAAACACTCGACGCCGGGTCTTCAGAAGATGCCGAAAAAACCGTGTCTTCCGATGAGCTGGTAAAGACCTTGGCAGTATTTGCACAAAAACCCTCGCGTCCAGGGGAGAACGTTCTAAAAGACAACGCCAATGTGCTCCAGGAGCTGACGACCATGGGTAACCCCCCCAGCCTGCAGAATCTCGTCGCAAGCCTAGGCAGCGTCGGAGCAGAGGAAATACTTTCCGTAGACCCCACCGACAAGCAAGAGGGCTTCAAGGAACTCGAGGCGTGGGTTAACGGCTCCCTGGATATGTACAAGGCATGCGTCGTCAGTCTTTAGTCGTGCTCAACCTGATGTGCTTGTCGTCAAGCCCGAGTTTCGCCCAATATTATACCCCATCTTCTGCCATTTCTATCTCGATCTCATTCAAAAGGGTTTCAAAGAAGCTGGTGCGTGGCTTACATGTTGCTCGCGCTCGGGCCTCTCAAACATTTGCGTAAACTCTTCAGCGATACGGTTTTACTCCGCGTTCGCTCCTGCACTCGCTCCGAGCCATAACTCAACCCTTCATCATCTCTCCACGTTACTTTTACCCTCTCACGTTCAGAATGATCCCCTGGCACAGCGTTTTCTCAACGAAAAATATATAATCAGAATGAGTCGTTCGGGCTTTAGTCTCCTCGTAGGCTGGTTGACCGAGGGCGTGGGCGGTGAGGCGCTCGGAGCAGGCAGTGGCTTTTCCGGTGAAATGGGCAAACGAGGCAGGGCGGCCGTTATGCGTGTGGTGAACAACCATTTACGGTTCGACGGTGAATAGGCCCCCTTCCTTTCTGTATTTTCATGTTCATATCCCCATAGTGACTTCTGCCAGCACAACTGCTGTGTCTCCCAGTGCATGGGAAGAGTCCACTGGCCTTCTTTCGTCTCTTATCCCTAAAAACACACAAGCTACGAGTACGTCTGCCATCCCTAACCCGAATACATTCAATGCCTCGAGGGGGGAATTGAGGCTCGGACCTGCTCCAATCTCAGAAGATTTGCGGGCAGAAACAGAGCGTGTTCTTCGAGAACAGGCAATGTTGGACCGAGATCCTAACGCACAATATGACATACACTTTTCTCGTCCGCAAGCCGCTCCAGGAGTCATTTCGCCTGCCGAAGCAGACATGCTTCCACATCCCCCTTCGTTTAAAATCATTGACGTGCAAAGGGAGGTAGAGAAAGTGCGTGATGCCAGGAAACTCATACGTCTTATGCCTTCGGCCCTCACTCCTGTGGACCATGGTTCCACACAAGGCGTAGCTGCCCGAGCTCGAGCTTTACCAAGTATCTGCGCGTATACATTACACGACGTGGGAGAGGGGTGAGTTTTCTGGCCTTTAAATTTCCAGCTCGATGAAGATAGATGACCCCAGTGCCCCGTGCTGTGTTTTCTCCCCTGATATTACGCTGATGGCAGCCGGTTTCTCAGAAAGCTACATTCGGTTGTGGAGTCTTAAGGGTGAAAAACTCAGAGGGTTGCGGAACGATAAGCTGCTCGATCCGGCAAAAAGTTGTAAGTCATTTGAAAAATCACATTGTTTCCTCGCGTCTGAACTCAAATTCTTCACCCGTAGCAGGTATGCTCAGACTTCGAGAGAGAGAAAATACTACGACCCGGAAATTGGTTGGTCACAGTGGGCCAGTTTATTCTCTTTCTTTCGATCCCCTCGGTGGCTCGGCGCTGCCTCCGAAATATCTTTTGTCATCCTCAGCGGATACTACAACTAGGCTCTGGTCGCTGGATACAATGACCAATGTCGTTGCATACCGGGGTCATCAGCAGCCGGTGTGGGATGTGCAGTGGAGCCCGATGGGCATCTACTTCGCGACTGCTAGTCGCGACCGATCCGCTAGACTATGGTCCACAGATCGGACGTCGTGCCTGAGAATGTATGTGGGGCATTTAGGCGATGTTGATGTAGGTAGACTGGTAGTGTGTTATCATTCACTGACGAGTTCACAGTGCGTCCGCTTTCATCCCAACTCGTTGTATCTGGCGACCGGGTCGAGTGACTGGACAGCTCGTCTATGGGACGTCCAACGTGGCACGTGTGTGCGGGTGTTCATTGGGCATCAGGGAGTACTCTCCACCCTGGCAGTCAGTCCGGATGGTAGGTATCTTGCGAGTGCAGGAGAGGATCTTGCTATCAATCTATGGGACTTGGGGTCTGGCAAGCGAATTAAAAAAATGACGGGTCACACCGCATCTGTGTACTCTTTGGCGTTCAGCGCAGAGTCGTCGATGCTCGTGAGTGGAGGTGCAGACTGGACGGTACGATGTTGGGACGTCAAAGGCGCTGGTGGTCAAGTCAAGGTACGAGAAAATGGAATAGATGAAAGCTCCGGGCTTCGCGCGGAAGAAGATGGAAACAGTGAGACGTACGTGCCAAGTTCTTGGAGTCAAACGTCAATTTGATTCATTCTCATTGGCTTCAGTTCCGATTTACTAGCAACGTTCCCCACAAAGAGGACTCCCGTAAACCAGGTTCACTTCACGCCACGCAACCTTTGCTTGGTATCAGGTAGCTACCTCGCCCCCGAATCGAGATAGGTTGTTTCGAGAGATCCATATCAAGCGTACACGTCCAACTTGCTTGTCGAAGCGCGTCTCTACCGTCACCACATCTCGTTAATTTTCAGTACGTTTTTTGTTCTGAGTCCTAGTCACTTGCTGTCGTACGAAGATCTTTTCTGTGAGAGAATCTAGGACCTATGGCATGGCAAACTATGGAAAGTCTTTCTGACTCAGCGCACCGTGCGCGCTGCACAACTTTTAGCGAAAGATGACCCCAGCTGCACAATGCGCGATTTTTAAGTCCTGCGCGGTTTTTATTCCAGTTACAAGTATTTATTCATAGGTGGCAGAGCATATCTGTACCATAAGGGCGAAGGCTATACATTATGAAACAGGGTGACTACAGATAAGTACAAGTCCACTAGTAGGCTCCTCTGCTAGCTTGTGGATGTGTGCCAGTCATCAATTGTGTGGGGGATGGGGGGTTGTGTAGGACGAACTTGCTCAGTCAAGAGGGATTATTTCCGCCATTCTCGATGGCTATTCCTCACCAATGTCTGGAATCTGTGATTGTCACCTTTGTATAGTCATCTGGGCGATGCGACCTCCCTGCAGTAGAATGAGATCACGTGACCTATTGGACGTGAGACGCCAGTTCGCTCAGAACTTACTGCCCACCTGCCACTTAGGATACCTGAGCCTACACGCTTTTCCAAGGGTATCTTTCTGGACTCGCAACCCTCTTGGCCATTTACCACTGCCTATTTCTCAGATGGATGCCATGGAAGAGGATCCCGTAATAGTGAATAGCACTTCCCTCTCTCAAGGTGTGCCCGACGTACAAATCATACCGAGCCGGCCAGCTTCTCCATCTTGTATGCACATCCCTCAGACTCTGCGCGGTATGTGCCACTGATTCTTTATTTCTACATTCCTATCGTGTCTGTGTTCCACACCTGTGGGGTGCAGTACCACCGATACCAGCGGCCCCGCGCGAATTTCGAGACGTACAAGTCAAAGTGCACATAAGACGACCAGAAAGGGACTCGTGGGTATATCTTGGGCGTGCTCTTGTCTCTCAGGAAATCGCTGGACAATCATCACGTGTTGGTATGGTCAATCGTTTCGTACGCGAACTTTGTGTTGATCCCTCTTGTGTCTAGTGATACGTTCCATATCATCCGGAAAGGTGATGGTTTCGTTTGGCGAGGTGAGTGATCTGCGTTCACTCTCTCTCGCTTTGACGCAACGGTTCGTTTGAGTTGTCGGACCTGCAAGCTGAGAAGCGCGGTAATTTTGTCGTCATCGGGTGCATAGAAGGCACCCGTGTCGTATCATGGTCATTGAACGTATGTCTTGTCCGTGACCTATTGATCGCGTGGTGTTTTGATTTGGGAGTACGCTAGGCATTGAACAACTCCGACACCCTCCGTCTGCTCGCAAGTATCGAGCTTGCCTGTTACAGATGCAGACTCGCACTCGTCGACCCCCGGCACCATGCCAAGACGCGCAGACGTGTTGAGCGCATCATCAAGGATGACAAACGCAGAAGACACAAGCGACGTAAAGATCAGGATGCCATGATCGATGCATTCTCGAGGCAGAACCTCGATGATGGTAGTATGGAATTAAATTTGTGACGCTCACTGGAGCGGTTGGGCGACGGCATCCTAGAATTCCCGAGGACCATAGTTATCTGGGCTTCGACTCGATCTCATCCCGAGTCGTCTCAGGTTGTATCCACTGTTGTATTACTTGCCGATCATCTATTGTAGTGATCGTATCCACAAGCTCAATAACAGTGTCGTATTATTTTTCTCTCGATGTTGGTGTACGCATCTCTAGAATTATCGCATTTCATTGACATTGGCCATGAAGTTACATTATGTAATGCCTGCACAACAAACGAGTGGAATTTGAATACACCCAAGACATAAATACTAAAGTGATTTAGTGAACCAATACCGTTCCATAGCGAAATTCTCGTCATAAAATCGGGAAAATGACCGTCTCTGAGTGTGAAATGCATGCCCTGTTCGATGGATTTACTCCAGAGGACGGGAAGTGGACTGGGGTGATTCGTCCACATCTTGTTGCCCAGTGGCAGACGACAGTCTCGTTACAGACGCCATCGGCCCCTCTCCCATATGTCTTGTCACAGGTGTTCGCCTCTCCGAGTATTGCGGAGGAAGTTCAACAACCTCAACTTCGTCCGCCGGGAAATGGTCCTCGGCATCGGTATGAACAATAAAGCGGGTAGCGGGCTGACGACTTGCCAGC
Source organism: Boletellus deceptivus (assembly GCA_038090195.1). NCBI lineage: Eukaryota > Fungi > Basidiomycota > Agaricomycetes > Boletales > Boletaceae > Boletellus > Boletellus deceptivus. The sequence continues at coordinate 72,913 of JBBPMG010000036.1, forward strand.
CCGGCCATCGCAGCTTTCCGGCGACCACTTGAAGACATGGATGAGCTGGCAACATCACCAGACGCCGCAAAGCTGTTAGTGGTGGAGTTTGCTCGAGAGGATTGTGGGTGCGAATAGGGCCTTTCTGAAACATGGACCAAGGGATCCACCGATCGCAAAGTCTCCCGATACGACGCCGGTGCTGCAGATGAGTCAGACGCCACTGGAGGAGCCAAGTGGCTGGCAGAATCCGTCTGATAAGGGAAGGGGTATATTGGGGGATGTTGGAAGTTATCGATACCGGGATCGAGTTCTATCGAAGTTGGACGGTGCGGGCTCTGTGTCGGGGCAAGTCTAAATGGTGAATGCTTGTAGCGTTGACGTTTTAAGTAGAATACTGCGAGTGCGACGACCCCGGTGATCGCAAGGACTGCACCAACCGCTGCACCGGCAATGGTACCTGTGGAGACGGCGGATTTGGTACCTGTAGAAACGGCGGATGTTGAGCGCACAGGGGATGATGTGGGGGAACTAGCCAGGGTCGACGACGGAAATGAGCTTCCAGTAGAGGACGGCGAATTAGCATTGAGACAGCTAGCATCACTGGAAAGGGCAACGATCTCGGTGTCGGAGGACCCGCCACTGACACCGTTAGCATCAGTCACCGTGAACACAATCGTTGTTCCAGCTGCGACATCAGCGGTCCATGTGAAGCTTGTTCCGGACGGAGGGTGTAAGAGGAACGAGTCCCCGCTAGGAATAAGTCCCTAGATACAAGGTCTGAGAAGGAGAGGAATCTGGATGTCCAACAAGACTGACCGCGATCGTGATGGGTAATGTGGCCCCACCGTAATCGTCAAAAGTGTAAGGGCTAATTCCAAGGTGAACTTCTCAAAGAGGAAGGACTGTGGTCTTTGGCGTACCCGCATTGTTGCAACGAGGACGGCAAGCTGAAGGAGAAGGCAAGTTGCGGATTGGAGGTATTACAAGAGGCGCCTCCAACTGCCGCCCCCACAGTGAGTAATGCGGATGTTCCGCCAGTTCCAAAGCCAGTTGCATCGGACATGGTCAGTAAAAATTGAGAGCCCTCGAGAAATGGGATAGAGGAGATTTGATATGAACCCCGATTGTTATTAAACGCTGTCGACGGTATAGATATATTCCTTGGGACGGCATAGACCTTGGAAAATGGGCTGAGCAAGACACCAAATACCCCCAGATGGACTCACGGGTATCAATGAGATTTGGAAAGGAGCTTCTCCTCCTGCCATTGGACCGTATTGACACAGATTTATCAAGACTGGGGTGGGTCCACTGACCTGACCAGGTGACATTCAGAGGGCCACATTGAGTTGGCGACGACCCGACGGTTACACTGAACGGTAGCGCGGAGGGAAAATATAGTACGAAGAGTAGGACAAGGGAAAGGCGCATACTCGGACAGACGCCAGCTTGGCAGTGGACCGCGTATATACACCGATTTTCGCGGATGGCTGTTCGCTCGCAAAGCGGTGCTGAACCGCCTTCAGGTGCGACAACGGCGATAACAGCCACCGTCGATAATCTATGACAAGGCAATCGCTGCTGCCACTAGGGCTGTATTTACTTACCGAGAGGGTGCAACGGCGGGGTGGTGGGACGCGTATGGGCGCTGCCGAGCAAGACCGAAAATGAGTCGCCGCCCCAACCTTACGGAACTTGCCGTGTACCGTGTCCCTCGCCCAACTGCTCTCCTCGCCATCAACAGCGTCGAGAAAACCCGCTTCACGGTGCGTCTGCTCCGTGATTAACGCATCTCTCGTCCATGGGACCTCCGTGGCGTTTGGCTTTGAGCTTTGCAAAGTTGCATGCGGCTCGATGCCAGCACACGGTGGATCGACCCCACGGAGCTGGATGTCTCGCTGCTGGGGGCTGACTCTTTCCTTTCGCAGTCGAAGGATGGGTTTCGCGCACAACAACGGTTCGCATGCGATTAACTTCTACCCCAACCTGACCTGACCTGGCCGATCTACGTTAGTTCTTCACGGTAACCATTTCCGCAAGGACTGGCAACGCCGCGTGCGCACCTGGTTCGATCAACCCGGCCGCAAGCTTCGCAGGCGTACCGCCCGCAAAGCTAAAGCAGCTAAGCTCGGTGTTCGCCCACTCACACTCCTCCGCCCTGCCGTCCGTGGTCAGACTGTTCGCTACAACCGCAAGATTCGCGAAGGCCGGGGATTCACTCTCGCTGAATTGAGGGAGGCAGGTGTCAATCGCAAAGAGGCGCGTGGTGTTGGTATAGTCGTTGACCACCGGAGGAGGAACTTGAGCGAGGAGGGCAAGGCTCTCAATGTCGAGCGGTTGAAGGCCTACAAGGCCAAGCTGATCGTCTTTCCCCGAAAGGCATCCAAGCCCAAGAAGGGCGACTCCACTGTACGTGTGCATGCGATTCGATTCTGCCTCGACTTCTGAACATGACGTCAGGGTGACGACCTCGAGGCCGAGACAACGCGACTCACTCTTCCTCTCCCCGAACCATATGTTCACGAACCTCCACGCAAAATTACGGAGGAGGAACGGTCACTCGAGGCATATAAAACCCTTCGTGTTGCTCGTGCCAACGCCCGATATGAGGGTGTACGCAAAGTACGGGCTGCCAAGGTATGCCGAGTTCCGATTAGTCGTACAGCAACGCTCGAATCACCTTGGTTATCTAGAAGGAGGAGGAGGAAGCAAACAAGAAGAAGTAAGGATTTTGCCTTATTCGATGTTCTGCGCCTGTATGCCACATCTCGACCGCTCTTTTGTACACTCCGAAAATCCGAACTCATGCAGCTAATGCCACGTGCAAATGCCCCGTGTGCCCACATGAACACATTTTTTTATCAGCCTTATATATCGTCTACTAGGGTATCCAGCGGTCCGGGAATGTCCAAACCGCATATAACAAACATGCGACGACAATACGGCTGGAGAGAATGGCCCACTCTCAGTTCACTTTTTTCACGATGGCCTCTTGAATTTCCTTCTCTGCAACCACCCCAACAAGGCGGGCTTGATCTGCGACCGCCTTGAGGGTACCCAGGACATCTCCATTGCCTTCGACGAAACCAAACTCGGCATAAACGAGTCCCTGTTCCTTGGCATATTGCTTCACCAGTACGCTGGCTTCACGTAAGTTGTGACGCGGGAGGCGAGGAAAGAGATGGTGGGTGACTTGGAGGTGGAGACCACCATGGATAAAGGAAAGATAATGGGGACAAATAACGTCAGTGGTCGTCCTGAGCTGGCGGTGTGGGAACGATTCCGCAGGACCAAGGTCAGCGGTAGACATGGAGAAATGTGAGAGCACAATCTACGAAGGTTGATCTGGAATGAGTCATACGATATCGTCAGTGGTCTGCGTACCTGGACATGGAGAGGGCTAGTGACTACGTGGGAGACGATGAGGTAGAGGAACGCATTGGTCCACGAGCCACACCCCTTGAGCAGCGCACCAAACCAACACCAAAAAAAGGCGACGCCAACGACCTCTAGCCACCACGACCATCTCCCACCTCGTGCCTTGCGGGTATCATATGCTTTCCGAATCAGGAAGCCATAGGCGTTCGCATAGAGATTGAACCTTCCAAAGGCAAGGAGGACATAGAAGAGCTTGTGCTGAAAAGAAACAAGGATCGCCGTTACACGGTCAAACCGCATGATGCGTTTGTAGTAAGAAGACCAGAGTGAGTTGAAGAACGCTGTGGAGATTGCCAGAAACGGGATATGCTCGATATCGGGATCGCTAAGAAAGCATGAGGCGGGAACAAGAATGCAAAGGACGAGACCTACTGAGAAGGATGATTTGTAACCACTGACAGGCCAAGATTGTTAAACAAGGGTCACGACAACAATGGGGAACTTACGATGATGCACATTGTGGTTCTAGAAAAGGCACGAGGACAAGACATCAGTTCATAGAGTGTAGGACAAGGACCAAGACCTACGTCGACCCACCAACCTACGCTGAGACCACCGATGAAGTCGGCAAGGAAGATGGCCAGGAGACGGTCTATCGTCCAGTCATGTGTGACACCCATGTGGCCAAGGTCGTGCACGGTGAAGACGAGTTGGTGCCAGAGCAGACCGAGGCAAACGGCGCTGATGACGAGCCAACCATGGTTGTACGCATAGGCGGAAGAGGCGGCTAAGAGAAGGTACCGAGCGACTTCCGGGCCATAGCCAGTGATATAGCGCGTCTGGTAGAGACCTGCGTCGATGATGCGCCTGTGGAGCTCCTTGTAAGCAGCGGAATGGCGAGCTTGCGCTTTGAGGGACACGCTGGAGGGAGGTGGGTGGAGCACAGCGGGGGAGGGGCCGCCTGTGGCGTGGAGGAGAGGGCTATCTTTGTGAACGAGGAGGACCTCCGAGGACAGGCCAGAAGGGGAGGCGATGGGACGCGCCTCGTTGTGCCAGACGAGAGAGCCGTCTTGGGTCAATTTGCGGACCCAGCCGGACATGATTGGGGGAAGAAGGGGGTCCCATGCGTGCGGGGAGGTGCTGACGGTGCCGATGGCATACTTCCTGATGGTGCGGAGGGTGTCCTGGGCGTGGTACGCATCGATCTCGTCTGCGGCGTCACGGCCGACAAAGTGGAGGATTGCGAGGGCACCACCGGGATGAGCAGCAAGCCAGGAGTGGGGGATGCGGAGGAGGAGGTCGTTGTAGACAACGAGGGTGTCGCCGGCAAGGATGCGCGCGGCGACGTCGTCGCGCGACCAGGCTCGGGGGACAAGGCCCATGAGACGGTGCTGCGAAGAGGCAGAGCCACCGTGGCTTGGTGGGGCCATATAAATAGCGGAGGGCGCAGACCCAGTCCTCCCGTCCCAGCCCAGCGAACGTGGCCGTGTCGTCCTCGTCGTCCCCCTCGTCGTGCACACGCCCTGCTCACCGTCGCCGACAGCACCGACAGCACCGATTTGGCGTGGGAACGACAGGATCGCGATGTCCAGGACACCGTCGGGTAGCAGCAAACCGCCACCAAAGCTCCCTCTGCACCAGCCCGCGCACGCCCCGCCCCCGTCCCAGCCTCAGAATCACCCGCTCACGCGACACAGAACCCGCCGCAGGTCCTACTCGGACCCGTTTTCGGATCCCATTCACCAGGCAAAGCCCGTCCCAAGGTTGCCGCCCGAACCACCCCCGAAATTTGCCCCCCATTCAAGGATGACTTCCACAAACAAACAACTCCCTCATCGTGACAACATCCTCGACGCAGTCAGGGACACCGTCCAGCTCAAGTCGTCAGAACAGCCCTCTCGCACCAGGTCCGGTCGCAGCCAGACCGTTGTCGCGTTCGTCTCCTTCTTCTCTCTACCACCCGATTCTTATTCCCTCCCCAAACCAGTAACCAGCCCGTAGGCATCCCTCGTGTGCACGGCCGCCGCTCGATGTCTCAGGATTCCGTCTTGCACGCCGCCAATGCCCTTGAAAAGGCAAAGGCGAAGCCTCGCGGAAAGAAGGGCTCCGTTCATGCAGACGTCATAGACAGACTCGATTTCAGTGGTGTAGGGCCCAGTACGTCCCTTTTCTGGTCCCCACCCCCACCCCATCTCTCTTCTCTCATAATCTTTCCATCTAGTGTTTCATCATGACGGCCCCTTCGATGCCTGTGCCCCCTCCCGCAACCGCCATCGCACAAAGGCACCCATGCTTGCCTGGAGCGGTCCCCCAGGCGACGATGTCCGTCCTGCAGGCGACTCTCCCTACTCTTCTCCAGATGCCTACAACAGGACATTTTCTCCCACGTATGACATCCCGAAGAAGAAAGTAGATGCTATTGCAGAGGCATGGGGAATCCATGAACCCGAGCCATACGAGGAATTCTTTGCAGGTGGTGGCACCACTCGGCGTGATGGCGACACTCCGTCTAGTTCCATTTACGCTGGCAAGGAGGGTCACGCTTCTCGGCATGGCACACCACAACACTCCGTCGGTCGGCGCTCCAAAGACGGCCGTGACCTCCGGGAGGTCTATAGAGAATATCTGGATGACGACGTCAGGCAGCCCCCAGCACGGGACAAAGATCGCGCAGACAAAGACGGTCGTCGCCTCCGGCGCGGCGCCCTTCCTCCCCCCCAGCCAATCATGGTCCCAGAACTCCACGATACCCACCAGTCTGATGTGGAGAGCGGCCCTGGGTCCCCTTCGGGTGTGCCAAAGCGTACCAAGTCTCTGATGCAACGCATTCGAAAGATGCGAGATTCCCCCAACGTCCCTGTGGGCTATGACGACGCCGAAAAACCGCCTTCGCCAACCCCAGCAGACCAGAACCAGCCTGCTACTCGGCCCACGCATCGTCCGCAGAATTCTTTTCTCGGCCGTTTTGCTGGGGGTAACAGCGCTAATACCGATCGCCGTGGAAACATGAGGGAGAACCTGTCCCCGACGTCGGACAACTCGGAAAGTTATGTGTACATTGATGATCCGCGAAGAGAGAAACAACTTCCAGCCACGCCGTATGCGCCACCTGCGGCTCGAACACCATCTGGCGAAGACAGGTATGCGGACTACGACGGCGCACCCGGATCACCTGGATCGGGCGCTGGCCTTGGTCGGAGGGCGAGTTTGTTGAAGAAAGTCAAGGACGTTGTCAGGGGACCGAAGTAAGACGCTCTCACTTCAGAGCATACCATACTTCGGCTGTATGTCCTTTTCTCCCTCTCCTCTTCTTTCTTTTCCTCCTGTACTTTGGGGGCCTTCTTTCAAGGTTATGTTTTATCTTTGTGTTTTTTTACTCTTCCCATTCGATGTTTGGCGATTTTCTGTCATATTACGGTTTTGCGATTTGTCCGTCCGTTTCGTTCCCCCCCTCCTTCATGCTTCCTGTATCCATCCTAGTGGCCTATTATCTACATATACCCACCTCATTTGAGGTTGTATGTAGGTCTACACGTTTGCGATGTTCAACTAATAGTGTAACCCACCCGTATTTGGCTCGATCCTACTCCGAGAGCCAACTCTCGAGCAGAATCATGGACCTCTGTCTATGTGATTCTACTCTTGATCCCCGCTTCCGTTAGTGTTGCTTTCACATCCTCTATCCTCACCTCTCCTCGGTGGAATATTCCGGCTGCTAGGGCGGACTCCGCATTGGTCTCCTTGAACACATCTACAAAATGTTCTTTGACTCCCGCCCCACTGCTGGCTACCACTGGAATCGACACAGCGTTTTTCACCATTCGGATTAGGTCGTGGTCAAAACCAAGCCCTGTCCCGTCTCTATCGATGCTGTTAAGTAAGATCTCGCCGGCCCCGAGCTTCTGCGCGCCTTGCGCCAACTCTACGACCGAGACTGGACGGGCCTCTCGTCCCCCCGAGACAGTGCATTGATACCACCAAGCCTTGCCGTGCTGGTCGTGGTTATCATCTCGCTCGTAGACGAGCTCGCCCCGGTACGGCCCATCGTATGTTGCGGGATCCACGTAAACCCGTTTCGGATCAATCGAGACAACTACGGCTTGGCTACCATATACCTTGGATATAGTTTCGATCGCACTGGTGCCGTCGCCGACATTGTTTGCAGCGCGCAGCTTCTCGACCGCGTAGACGGCCTCGGAGCCTATGCTCACTTTATCAGCGCCAGCACGAAAGTAAGCTCCGGCCACTTCGACTGCGGAGCGTACGGTGCCGTCTGGATCGATGGTATCCTTGATGCCGCCTCCGATTGTGAGGGGAACAAAGACCTTCTCAGCGGCAACACGAACGACGGCAAGCATTGGCTGATCGTGGAGCGGGGAATGACGGAATGAGGTGATGTTGAGAAGGCACAATTCGTCTGCCCCTGCTGTATAGTATTTCCCGGCAAGCGCGACCGGTTTCCCGAGGTTACGCACGGCGCCAGCGATCTGGATCGCAGCAATGCTCGAGGAAACTTTCTCGCGGACGTCGTACTGATCGCCCTTTGTGACGACGAGATCGCCGTCGTCATTGGCACGGACATCCAAGCATGCGATGATACGCTTGGTGAATCCATCCCTTGGTTTGGGAAGACGGGGGGATATACAGAGCGGTGGAGGGGAAAGCGTACGTCCTTTCCGAGATTGTTCAATCCAGGTCCGTAGAATGGCAAGGCCCGCGGGGCCCGACTTCTCGGGGTGGAATTGAGTGGCAAAAATATTATGCTTTCGCACCGTGGAAACGAAGAGCTCCTGTCCGTATTGGGTGGTGGAATGTGCCCACTGGACGGCAGGGGACGAGAGGTCGTATCTGGCACAGTAAGAGTGAACAAAGTAATAATGCGAGACGGGCGAGACCCCCTCCAGAGCAGGCGGGTTGGAGGGATCGAGGCACTCCACGGAGTTCCAGCCCATGTGTGGGACTGCCTTGTCTGAGTCATCAAAACGGACAATTGGACACGGTATCGTCCCTAGTCCTCGAGCGCCGGGGGACTCGGCCGAAGATGCGAAAAGGACCTGCATGCCGACACATATGCCAAAGTACGGCCTTCCGGATTCTAGGTACTGCTGGAGGGGCTCAAACAGACCATGGTCATGCAAGGATTGGATGGCGGTGTGGAAGGCGCCCTGGCCAGGGAAGATGAGGGCCTGTGGGTCGCGGTGAGCCCTTGGGCGTGAAAACGGGCAGATCACTGCATACTACAGGTGTATCCGACGCTGCGTGCAGCTCGCCAAAGTCGTGCGCATTCCTGATCCACTTGTAATCGGTGTAGCCCAGCTGTGTGAGCGAGTTTGCGAGGCTCTGGACGTTGCCAGCACCGTGGTCGAGGAGGAAGAGACGCATGATGTGACTCGGCCGTGCTATCAGATCTGGGTCCTCAAATAAAAGGCCATCGTAGCAATACACCACTCGTATTTCCGTCCCCCAGCATGGCACCCCAGCCCATCCCCGTTCCATCGTCCTCGCCTCGTGTCGTCGCCGCGTCCGCCTCGCCGCAGTCCCACTCGCTTTCGGACAGACTCCGTCACCGGGACTCTCTCGTGGCCCTCGGTGCTGTCAGGCAGCCCAAGGTGCTCCATCCCGCCGACAACGAGGACCTGAGGCTCCTCCTTCTGGAAAATATTAGCCCAGAGGCGATCCGCTACTTCAGATCCCAAGGCTTCCACGTCGATCACTACGCCACCGCCTTTTCAGAGGCCGAGCTCGTCGCAAAAATCCCCTACTACCATGCCATCGGCATTCGTAGCAAGACGCGAATCACAGAGAAAGTCATCAAGGCAGCGACAAAGGTATGCCTCCTTCATCCAGCCCAGTCCTCTTCCTCACTCCCTCGACCCCCTCTAGCTACTTGTCATCGGCTGCTTTTGCATCGGGACCAACCAGGTCGACCTCGTCACCGCGGCCAAGGCTGGCATTCCTGTTTTCAACTCCCCTTTCTCCAACTCTCGATCTGTCGCGGAGCTAGTCGTCTCCGAGATCATCGCGCTGTCGCGCCAATGGGCCCAACGCTCCCATGAGATGCATGCAGGCATCTGGAACAAGCAGTCCAAGGGGTGCTGGGAAGTTCGTGGAAAGACACTCGGAATCATTGGATACGGCCACATTGGCTCACAACTCTCCGTTCTCGCCGAGGCCCTTGGCATGCGCGTCATCTTCTACGACGTGATCAACCTGATGCCTCTTGGCTCAGCTCGTCAGATCGAATCGCTTCCACTGCTCCTGGCCGAGGCTGACTTCGTCACTATTCACGTCCCTGAGCTTCCCGAGACGGCCAACTTGATTTCAAAGCAGGAGTTAGCGCAGATGAAACAGGGTTCGTATCTCATCAACAATGCACGCGGTTCTGTCGTCGACATCCCGGCGCTGATCGAGGCACTTACGTCCAAACACCTGGCTGGTGCTGCGCTGGATGTATATCCCACCGAACCAGGGTCAAATGGCGCATCGTTCGACGACCAGGTCAATCCGTGGGCTACCGCTCTCCGTAGTATTCCGAACGTGATCCTCACCCCCCACATCGGCGGTTCCACCGAAGAGGCTCAGCGCATGATTGGAGAAGAAGTGTCTCAAGCACTAACTCGTTATCTCCACTACGGCTCTACACACGGGGCAGTCAACTTTCCAGAGGTTGACTTGCGTGCCATCACTGCAGAACAAGGGAACAATGTCCGCGTTTGTCATGTTCACACTAACCAGCCCGGCGTGCTCAGACAGGTCAACGACATTCTGTCCCCATACAACGTCGAAAAGCAGTATTCGGACTCGAAGGGCGACGTCGCGTACCTTCTGGCGGACATTGCCGATGTCAGTCCCCGAGATGTCAATAGACTCAGGGAGACTATCAGCCAGACCAAGGCAAACATCCTAACACGTTTACTGGTATAATACACGCCCCGGTCCTACACGGTGTGCCACTCAACTGGCTCACCGACATAATGTACTGTACACGGTTCACGCACGTCTATCTAGACAGACGCGCCACCCGAGCACCGAGATGTGTTTGGGACTGTCGCCAGTAATGGCACCACCAATCGACACCTGGCCTACAACAGAAAGTCCCACAGCGTTAGCTCCCGAAGATGTGGACGACATCGCCTTCCCACACCCACGTCCTCAGCTTTCCTCCTCAGGGTCCCCTATTCCGCCTGAAAGGATAGCGAACGTAGTCTCCATTTCTGGAAGACACGGCGAATCGTAGATTTTACATGTCCGTGTGTTCCCGCGCGCTTTTTTCAGTTGCAAGCTGACACGGAATGAGCGATGATGAACAAGAAAAGTTGGTCGCTAACCGAGTAGTAGAAGCATGGGCCATGATGTTACCACCGATGGGTTTCTTCTCGTTTGCAGCATACGGGCCAGCGGATGCATCAGGGTTGGACATGACCTGATTCGAGACAACGACGGCAATGCCGAACTGGACCGAGAGGATAAATCACGCCGCGCACAAGCAGGTGAGGGGACCTACCTCGTCAGCCAACCGCTGAAGAGTGCGTAGGAACTTTCCAAGGTGGTTCTGGCGAGCGGAAAGTTCTCCACGACCGCTAAAGTCTGTTCTGTACAGTGCTGTGCAAGAGTCGACAATGAGCAGACAGAATCTGGCACCGATCGTCAGGAATTGAGATGTAGCACGGTGGATGGGAGTGGCACCTGGACTCTGCCATGAGGGCGCTGGCGCTAGTGAGCAGACTGTTCTGATGGTCTGCATTATATGCGCGAGCGTACGCGACATTGTCCAACACTTCCTCTCCATTGAGACCATACCTCTCTGCAACAGCAAGCAGACGAGTGGGACGGAAGGTCCCTTCGGTGTCGATATACAAGCATTTACCCTCTCCACCTCCCATGTTGACAGGGAGCTGACAAGTCACAGAGAGCGTGTGGCACAACTGGGACTTGCCCGTTCTGAATTCACCAAATAATTCCGTTATAGCGCCGGTCTCAATGCCACCTGTACCCGAGTTAGACAGCAGGGTATGAGGACTCAGAAGGCGTCCACAGACCACCCAGCAGCGCGTCCAGTTGCTTGGAGCCGGTAGTGATATGTACCAGCTCAGAACGACGAGCGTGTACTTCTGTAGCACTCTGAAAGCCAAGTGGGACGATTTTCTGGGCTAGCCTCGTGCTATGATTCACAGAAGCGCATCAAGCTGACGCTGTCCAACACTTGCCTTCACTGAGAATCTTGTCTGCCTTGGCGTCTGATATACCCTTGATAGCCATGAGGTTCTTTTTGGGTGTAAAGGCGACGGCCTCGACGGTGTGAAGACCGGCGTCTGCGAGCTTCTTGATATCATTGGCGTGTATTCCAGCTTCCTCCAGCTTTGCGACAAGGAGGGGGCCGGAGAGGGAATAGTCCTCTTGCTGTTCCGCGTTCTGCGAGGGCTGGGACATGGATGTCGGTGATGGATCGAGAGCAAGGATGCAGGTAGCAATTAGTGAGGCGCGTCCATCACGTGGCCGCGTAAGTAACAGGTGATGACTACAGTATTACAGACGGCTAGCCTCGTCGTCCGAGCCTCGACTCCAGCAGAGCGACGGCAGGAAGATCCAGTATCACCCTTCGCCATTTGACCAGGTCATACACGTTCACCTCGTCAACATGCCTGAATTCCAGTCCGCGCAAATTTCTTCCGGCGCGTTGGATGGCGGGATTCACCTGGGGGAGGCCAGAAACGAAGAGTGTGCCCGTTCTCCATCCGAGCGTTTCGAGGCGATTCTTGAGCGTGATCGTCTTGTGGCAATACCACTTGATGCGAGGGACGACACCTAGTCTCTGTTCCTTGAACTTTGCCGACAACGCCACCCTCATTCCCATCTCGATGACCTTGCGGTTGAGCTTTGTGCTGAAGTCGCGCGGCTTTGGACCGAAGGCGACACCCCCTCCACGAAGCATGGGGCTCTGTCCGTCTCCTAGACGTGCTCTCCCAGTCCCCTTTTGAGGTCGGATTTTCCGCCCGGAGCCTCGGACCTCCCCTCGCGTCTTTGTATTAGCGCTTCCCTGGCGGAGAGAATCCAGGTGGTGAACGGCGCAGAGATGCAGAATGTCGTGCCGGATGGGATGGTTGAACACAGACGGGTCAAGTGCAACCGCCTTGTCTCTTTCCTTTTTTCCATCGAGGGACGACAACGAGAGAAGGACGGGCTCGACGAAACCGATGGCTGATGCGCGAGTCAGCAGAAATAACTCGAGCAAAGGGGAAAAAGACCTCTGGGCTCTCCTGGAGAGACATGAGCAGACACATCAGCAAACGCCCGCGCCCAAGTAGGGCTGCCCCTCAGCAGGGGGACCCGTCTGACTGTTTGCCAAAGCATTGCACGCGCGACGACTTGGAGCGAGCTGAACTGCCGTAGATGGACCGTGGGAATCCTGCCTCGAGCCACCGCGCGCGGTGCTGGCAGACCGACGACGCTTGAACCCGACCCAGAAACGACACAGTACGTCCGTTCTCCTGCGCCTTCTCCGTTCCTCTCCGGGAGGAAAGCATGCCAGGGCACAGAGCATCTGGTCCGTCTATTCCGAGAAACGTGCTGGATGCGATGTTATCGTCCTGGATGATGCTCCCCGACAAAAGCTGATCTCTCCCCCGCCGCAGATCGTCCCAATTTCTGCCCGGACGCAACATGTCGACAAAGGCCGTCCAAACGTTTGGTAAAAAAAAGGTTCGCGCTGAGATGCAGACGATCTCGAGCGGGGGATCCGCTCACCCACCTCTCTTTCGCAGACCGCGACCGCCGTAGCTTTTGCAAAGGAGGGCCGTGGGCTGATCCGCATCAATGGCTCTCCCATCAACCTTGTCCAGCCAGAAATACTACGCTTCAAGATCTACGAGCCAGTTCTTGTGGCAGGAGAAGAGTCCTTTGCGCCTCTTGACATCCGAGTGCGTGTCAAGGGCGGAGGACACACCTCACAGGTGTACGCCATCCGCCAGGCGATTGCCAAGGCCGTTGTAGCGTACTACTCCAAGTACATCGACGCATACAGCGCCATGGAGCTGAAGAAAAAGCTAGTCGCGTACGACCGCACGCTGCTCATTGCAGACCCTAGGCGGATGGAGCCGAAGAAGTTTGGTGGTGCTGGTGCGCGTGCGCGCAGGCAGAAGAGGTGTGTCCACATCGCGCGCCTCCGGGACGCCTCGCTAATCCTTTCTGTAGCTACCGGTGAAGGCGCACTGTGGTCCTGTGGCACCGTCATCATGTTATGCGTTTGGCGATACAATGTAGGACGATACATATATGTATGCGTGTCTCGTCTGTCGTGTATGTGGCTGTGCTGCCCACAGGGGACTCAGGTCACGTGTGACCGTGGCGCTATATATTTGTACGGTCGAGAACGCGCCGCCCTGCCCCGCACATATGGACTGCTCGGAACTGCCGTCAGCCCCGTCCAGCGCGCAGCACCAGACCATATTCCTGGGTGCGCAGGGCGCCCCCCTCAAGGTCAATTTGCAGGCCGTCGAGCTCGAGGGCCGTCCTAAACTCGTCAGAGTGCTCAAGGTACGTCGACCTTGACCCCGTGTCCATCCCGTGTCTCCAATGCTGTCGGTTTCGCCCAGGGCTCGGGTGCGCTCGTCGTGAGCAACGCCAAGGAGGCCGCTATCATCCTGGTTGATTCCACAACTGAGAGTGGTAAACGTCTCATCCGCACGTGGGGTCATGACGCGAGCAAGGTTGTGCTTGAATACACTTGGCTCCGGGCATCCGTAGATGCCGGCCGGCCTTTGCTCGAACCAGATAGTTGGGGGGGTGCAATGGCAATAGATGATGGGAAACCCGTAACGATCGACGGTGTCGTAGTAGACGAAGATGAGCTTGAAGAAGTCGAGGCACTCGTGACAAAGTCTGTCGCCGAATGCTTTCGCGCACTGTCTACTGATATGCTTTACAAGAAGTCCACTACCAACGCCTAGGGTGACACCGGTGGATCCCACTTCGCAAGCTCCCGAGAACGCTCTCGCCGAACGTTCAGACACCATCCAATCCGAACTTAATACGACACGCACTACGGAAGTGCCACTCCCAGGACCTGTGATGCCACAGCCAGCCGTTGCTGGCGCACCCCTTTCCAAAGTCCCGATGGCCGACACCCATAGCGACGCACCACTGGCGCACAGTCCGCTTCCATCAGCTACACAATCACAACCCTATCTTCAACCCGCTCTGTTCGCACAACCATCCCAATCACAGAACACCTCCGAGTATGCATCATTTGCTACCCAGCAACTGTATCCTTCTTCTCAGCCGTACATGGTACCAGCTCAACCATTCCCGCATTCTAGCCTTCCTCCTTCCCAACCATACCAGCCACCAATGATCCATGCTCCCAGCGCGCCACATACTCCGTCTCCCTCTGTTCAGCCCCCGATGATGCAGATGGCGTCGAACACGACACCGACGAATGGTGCGAATATTCATGCGTCGAATCTTGCGACCATAATGACCATAATGGATGTCGTGCGATACATGGATCATTCTAGCCGGTTGAGCCAGAATCAGTTGCCTGTCCCACAATTGCCGGTTGATTCCAACTCTACGTTCTCTCGGCGACCGACTACTCCTGAGCCTACACCCTCAGCCTCTGCCACTCCACTGAATGGAAGATTTAAATCC
Organism: Boletellus deceptivus; assembly: GCA_038090195.1. Lineage (NCBI taxonomy): Eukaryota > Fungi > Basidiomycota > Agaricomycetes > Boletales > Boletaceae > Boletellus > Boletellus deceptivus. The sequence continues at coordinate 87,919 of JBBPMG010000036.1, forward strand.
CCCCGATTTGACACATCTTTAGTCAATCCTCAGGATCAATTTCTCAGAGACGCTGCTACTACTTCTTGGAAACACGACCCTGGTGTAGATATCTCTGGCGATCGATCTGTGTTTCAGGAATCGCGTACCAAGTCTAGTCGCCCATCAGACGAAATGTCGACTCCGTCGCTATCTCGCAAACGCCCGCCTGCCGTCAAGCCCACTAATCCGCCTCCGAAGCGACTGCGCAAAGGCAAATATCGAGCAGTCTCTACGGAATCTTCCGCGCGCTCCGAAGCCAATGAGTATATGGAAACTTCGGGTGATTCACACCGCGCGCATTCTTCTGCTTCGCCACCTGCTCGGCCTCGAACTATCGTTGCACATAAAAAGCGCGGGGAAATTTTTTTGTCCGGATCTGGAGAACCGATGCGATTCTTTGTGCAAGTGGATCTGCATGGGCGTCATACCGTGGTCACGAATATTAAGGTGCGCTTAGATAGCATTTCTACTGCAAACTCTGTACCCACGGCCTTGGTAGAAAAACAAAGGGAAGATCGTCAATAATATTGCAGAGGCCGACTATTCGATCTTGTTCGCTCGTTCGGATACCTTCCAAGGCCTTCTAAACGAGGCAATTGCTCTAGGCAAGTCCCCAATCCTCGCTGCCTTTGTGGCGGACTGTATCGAAGAAAGCGCCCTGCTGGATGAAACGGACTATATCGTGGACTCGGTCGCAAAAGCGAAGGTATTAAAACGAGGTCGGCAGGATGCTTTTTCTATCAAGATCGAGAGTTTGGGGACGTCCCGCCAGACCAGGATGGCAAAGCCTAGGTCCTCCCCGGCCGGTGAGGGTAAGACGATCGGAGAGTTTTCTTCGACGGACAAGAAATCGCGGAAAGGGTCCAAGTCTGCGATCCCTAAAGCCACTGTCGAAGGCCGAGATAATTCGAGAACATCACGTTCTCCGACGCCTCCTGCTGCAGCGACCCGCCAAATGATGAAGAGTGGGAAGTACCTGTTTACTGAAATAGAGGATGAATATTTTCTGCGCCTTGCAAAGCATCACCTGACTGGCGACCCCACTATCTCCAACACGGCACTGGTGTACAAACTACACAAAAAGGTAAGCGTAGCCCGGCATCTAGTGTATTCGATTTACGTTCTCCGACTAGATGCCTCATCATACTTTTGCGTCTTGGGCAGCTCACGTTGACAAGAAACTAAAAGGTGCAGTAGAAGATGTTAGGAAGCGCGCAAACATTGCGAAGCGGAAACGAGTTAGTGAAGCAGTAAACCGGGATTTATTTCCCAGGTCGGCGAACGAAAGCGTGCAGTCTGGGGGGACCGCGGGTTCCGCCCCGAAGAACGCCGATGACCCACTGGATCCAAGCCAGCCATCTCAAGAGGAGCTAGAACGACAAGACTTTGAAGTGATCACTCGTTTCTTTGCTTCAGGGGGAGGCGGTGATGACGACGACGACGAGCGTGTGTGGCAAGAACTGGAGAAACATGTGTGTATTGTTGTTGCGCTTTGAACGCCTGACCTGAGCGACTGCATCCAGCGACAGTGTAGCTCTGCCGGTTCATGGCCCGAGTATTATGCGGCCCACCAGGAAGAGGTGTATACCCGTATAGAGGAGCTGACGAAGGAGCACGCCGGGGACTAGGCTGCAGGGATCTGTATCGAGGGTTGTACTTGGCGACAGGTGCCCTGGAATTGAGGCAACCTTGACGCTATCGAGAGTTCGAACGAGGCAAGCGTAGTGGTCTATCTAAGGGCCGCGTTTTGAGGCGGTACAGTACACGCTGTCACTCTACGGAAGATGGAACAGGAGGCAGGTCGAGAGCAGGCTTGTGGAATATTGGCCGCGTCTTGAAAAACGACTTTCGTTTCTCCTCCTTCTTTTCTTCGGTATCCCCAACTATTTGCCCCGCATAGTCGAAGGTAGCCATGGCTCCGCCGACGACCACACAGGAGCCGACTGCGACAGGTAGGGAGCGTGCTGTGGGGTGGAACGCGTGAGACGTGCGACAAGGCGCGATGTGCGGTGAGACGTACTTCGGATGCCCGCCAAGAAGCCAGCTGCACATCCGCCCGCAAGCCCGTTGAGCGCATCGTCAGTCTCACGCTGGTTTGCGACCGCTGCCTCGGTGAAAGCAAATGCGGCGCCCATCGCGGCTGTGGGGGCATGGTCTGCGACATGAGAAGAGGGGGCATCGGAGGGCTCACCAAACGTCCCGATGGAGCCACCAGTGCGGGTCAGGAAACCAGCAGCACCCGCCGAGTGAGAAGCGAGCGCGTTCTGGACTGCGCTGACGAATGCGCCGACAGCGCCCGCCTGGAGGCCAGCGGTGGTTGCGCGCGCGAGGGGAGCCTTGGGTTCGTATGCGCCCTGGACGGGCCCGGACGGTGGACGAGCAGACATGGACAAGGAAACGGGTGCCTTCCGTTTTTGGGGTTGCACCATGGCCGCGTTCGCGCTCAGCAAGACCGTCGACGTCTGTGTCCCCCCTCCGTCTCGTGCACGACGTCGTGCTCAACGGCGCCCTAGCTTTCGTTCCTGCACCCGGCCCACTCGCTCGCCCTCTTCCCTTGGGATGCCCTCTCCCTGCAGTCACTCTGGGCCGGGGACTTGGCCAAGCCCGAGCTGCAGGAGGATTGGCGGCGGATGGCAGACCGCTGGTCAGGCGCCGTCGTCGTCGGTGGTTCTGACGCCGTCGCGGTCGTCTCCCCCATCGATCCAGCCATTGGCTTTTGCGTCAGAGTCTCTCCGGACGGCGCTCGTGTTGGTATCCAGCCACGGTCGGGAACCATCAGCTGACGCTCTGCCATGCCAGGATCCCTTTCGGGCCGTGGCGTGGGCGCTGTCGAACGATGCACCCCTCGACCCTTTGATAGTGTGTTCGCGGGGCCGCATGCTCTACGTGCTCGACGCCGGGAAAAAGTGTGTGCTCAGCCAGCTCAGGGGCCACGGCGGGGTAGGATGTCCGGTACATTCTTGACACAGTCTGCATCCTCTGACCGGCCGGGCCAGGAAATTACTGCGATTGCGGTCCATCCTTCTTTCCCGTATCTGGTTTGCACATGCTCACGAGACTTTTCGGCGAGAATATACGATTTGACGATGACACCGCGCAACATGCCCAACAACCCACACTGGCCCCCTTCCACCTTGCCCAGCCTTGCCGGCGCCCCGCATGGTTTACAGTCGAGTGAATCCGAGGGTGTCGGCGTTGGCCGTTGTGTCGCCGTCCTATGTGGTGGACCATCTGGCGGGCACAATGCCGCAGTACTGAATGCCGTAGGTGTGCTTCGAGACCACATCGTCTTGGCTCACCACAGCCCAGTCGTTCCATCCTACCTATCCGTTGTTGGCAACCTGCGGTGTAGGTCAACATCTCTCGACGACGGTCTGTTCTTTCATAATTCCACTCTAGCTTGACAGGGCTGTCAAAATCTGGTGCATGCCAAAGATGTCTTTCGAGGAGGTAGCCCGCGAAGATAAGCCCCTCTTCAGCTCAACTCGTATACATCAAGCTAGGATCTTGTCAGTGAACTGGTAGGTCGTCGATACCTCAGCCGAATGGGGAACGCCGTGTCAATATCGGGGACAGGTTGAACCTGGACGTCCTCGTGACCCACAGTGCGCCTGCCTTGATGCGCCGGAATGGGCAAAAGGAGAACGTGTTCTTTGAGGATGGGACAATTGCTATCTGGCGCTGGCTTGGGTTCGATCGCTTCTTCCCCCCGAACCAGCCCAAGCCATCAAAGGTGATGAGGGGCTGTGCATCAGTACGTTCCACGCCGTTCTCGGCAGTGGGTACCTGAATGTTCTCTGCAGGATTATCAGGAAAGCTGTGCGTCTTTGCGTTCCAGGTTCGACTACCAAACCCTGAAATACTGTCTTCACAAGCCTCCTTTAAATTGGTATCGGTCGCGCCCATACCCCAACTTACGCGGCACTTGCACATCGCATACACCCTCAAAAACAACTACGTGATCGTCGTCACGCTCCCCGATCGAGTCCGACTCTACAATGTGACTGACTTTCAGCCGCGACTACGACCTCCCTTCCCACTGGATGAACATGATGATAACGGTGATGAGGTTGCCGGTCTGAGTCGCCTGTATCTGGATGACGAAGGAGACGGTGGAGGGCATGTCGTCGAACCGTCCGTATCCCGAAAGGCCACCTTTTCGCCTCCTCTCAGAGGGCAGGATATCGTCATCCCGCACGCCGAGCACAGCCTGCAGGCCACCGCACTCGGGTGCCGTGGGTTGTCACTCATGACACTGGGTGCCAAGGGGAAGGTATGGATCTGGACGAGTGCTGTAGACTAAATTCGAGTCCCCCCTGTATGCCTACCCGTACGTCGGGTGTACACATAAAACAAACTGCTTGACATCTATTCCACAAATTCCCAATTACGAAATCTTCGCGTTGGAAAAGTCGAGCTCCGGATGAGCAGCTTGGAACTTTTTGAGTGCCTGACGAAACGGGGCAATGAAAACATGTGCACAACCGTAAACATGATGATCCGCACCTCCGCTTTCTTCAACTCATCAGAAGTGGGCTTGCCCATTTGCTGCAAGAAAGCAGCTGAGTCGAGTTTGTGCTAAACAGAGACGCATGCGGTACCTTTTGCTGATTATCGAACTTGAAGACACGAACGTCAGAAGAGCAGTAATCTTGCAGTGCAAATCGCGCTCATACCATCATTTTCTCCACCAGCCCCCTGCAAAAACGTCGACGTTAGGTTCGATAAGCGTGCTCGTATCACCTACCTTGTCTCACCGTCAAGATCGCTCAATTTACTGTTCTCCGGCTGAATCTTCCGAGTGTCGATCTTGGGGTGATGGACCAGAACGTTCTCCCACCACTGTTGCGTGTTGACTTTTTCTAGGTGAATCAGGACGGACTCCTGATCCTCTGACACGATGGTAAGATGTGAATGCAGATCGGCACGAGGACTCTTACCCAACGTCCAAGTGCTGTCCTCGACCTTTATTTCCTTGCAGAGCTCACCATCTAGGATTTTATCTTTCCCTTTAAGCCCAACGCTGAGCTTCTTCTTCTGGATGATAACTGCAAGTTCCTTGGCGCGTGTACCCTTTGGAACTGGAACGACAATATCTACATCGCCTAATTCTTGCCTCCATGTGTATGGAAGTGCTGTGTTACGGTTCGTATTCGCCGTCAGACACAACTTGGGATCCGTTGGAGTCCATCCTACCTGCCTGTTCGGACGCCTCACGCTCTCTGTCAGCCTTGTCTCTGGCCTCCCTCTCTTCCTTTGAGAGCTTGTCGTACTCGTCGTCGGACATGGTGGTGGTCGGCAGAGAGACGATCTGGAAGAGTAGCACGTGACCATAGGTCTCGATTATTTGCCCTTGTGTACAGTGACGCCTGAAAGTAACTTGGTGAGGTTCCTTCGACCTTACCCACTCTCGTGGTCGTGTTCGCTTGGCCGTTCACGGAAACATTTCAACCTGATGGCATCTAATAACCCCTGGACTGACTTTGAAGTACGTCGTGATCATCATGCATCCGCGCCATTTAATCCCTCTCAGAACTTGCGGCACACTGTCAAGCATAACACCGTTGATAAACTCAAGCAAATCTTGACCGGCTTCAATGACCAGTGTCAAACCGTTTTTGTCAAGTCCGGAAAGAAACAAGATTTGATCGATAGAATCGTCTGTCAAATGGATGCCTGGAGGCAGTCCAATAACATAGAGAAATGGACCAAAGCCCAAGCTATTCTTTATCAGGTCCGCACCTCCGGAGTGTGAGTCACGTATCCTTTTGTCCACCCAGGCTAGTATGCGTCCGTGGGGCGTGTGGCAACATATTGTCAGTGGTTGCGCACTTCACAGGAAATCGCGACCTCCGTGCCGCGAACACGTTGCTGATAGTCCACTTTCCAGGTACTCTCAAAGTCGGTCGACGGGATCTGCGGGAGTTCAGCCCGTGCAAGCCATGACTCCTTCGTCATATAGTTCTACGACGATATTTCCTGCGACCTCGACTGGGCGTTATGATCCATATGCACCACCTCGGGCGCCACCCCCACCGGTAAGCGCTGCACCAGTTTCAAGTATATCCAAACCTGGTAAGAGACGTGGCGCCGTCTTTGCACTGCTGCTACTGAGCAATCTTAGTCGTCCGCTTCAAACTATCCCCTTTCTTCCGCATTGATCAATCTGTGTCTGGAATCGCGGAGTGTCCAGGTTTGGCCGGCGTTGTGTCGCATTTTACTCTATTGATCACTGAACAGAGTCGGCCAGCTCGACTGACCGAAAGCAGCAAAGTCTCACCTTCACTCTCAACAGCGAGCAAATTATGAAGTTGAGTTCTGGGAGGTACGTTGGCAAGTTTGCATCGAAAATTGCACCCTCATTGCCATCCTCAGCCCCAAATATCAGCTTCGGTTGTACTGTACTACCTCTACCTTTTATAACCCGAACCCAGTGGCTTTCAGGCCACCTCCAGGCCCTTGTCCCATTGAATTCCCACCGACGTGTGAAGTGCGAGTGAACGGAACGGCACTCCAGGCTAATTTGAAGGGGCTTAAGAAGAAGCCTGGTACCGCGCCACCAGCTGATCTTGGCAGGTTGGTACGAACGAATGGTCAAAACCGAGTCGAGATGGTATACGTGAACAGCCAACAGCCCGTTCAGTCCAAAGTAAGTGGGCTTTTACAATAAAAATCGGCTGCTGATATGCCAGAAGAAATTCTACATGATAGTATCTCTTGTCGAAGTAACCACAGTTGAGCAGCTAGTGGATAGGTTGAAGAAGGGGAAATATCGCAGTGCTCAGGATGTTCTAGCAAAAAGTGGTTACTCTTTTCTTTCTTTTTTCTGTTAGCCAATCCGGTTTCTGTTGACAGTGTTCAGGCCCTCGAATGACGACGACGAAATTGTTGCGGGCCCACAGAAGATGTCTTTGAAGTGTCCGGTATGCCGAGCTTTCAAACATTGATGCATTGGATAATTATTATCATGTTGACAGCTGAGCTTTATGCGAATCCAGACGCCGTGTAGGTCGACGCTATGTGTTCACCCACAGTGCTTTGATGCAACATCGTGGTTTTCTTGTATGGAGCAAACGACTACTTGGCTTTGTCCGGTGTGCGAGAAGACTCTGGATCCAGATGATTTAATTATTGATGGGTACGCACGATATATATTGCTGGATGATCACTCCTGAGTTACATTTTCTCTTCTTTCTCAGGTACTTTGACCAAATTCTGAAGGAAACGTCTGATGAAGTCGATGATGTCGTTGTCGAAAATGATGGTCAATGGCATACGAGTGACAACAAGTTTGCGTCCCACGAATGGCGGACAACTCATCCTGTAGTCGTGTCGCATCAGTATTCACTGCCGCGGGAGTCGTCTCCGGCATCTGCGGATGAAGAAGCGGACACACAGGCAGAGGCGAGGAAACAGGTTGAGATACTCGTCTTAGATTCAGACGACGAGGACGAAGGCCGGGTCAAGCGCGAGTTATCGATCTCTCACAGCGTTGGGTCGAACCCGGTTCCCAAGTCAGTCTCCTTCCGTACAGTGTCGCATGCCGAAGAACCTCGTCAGGAGGACGTGATCGACCTCACTGCTGACTCCGAGGATGAACACCTGAGGTTCCAATCTTCGACGCAGCTGCAGCCTCTACGGCCTTCGGTGGAGAAGCGGAAGGCACCATCGGGCGCGCCATCACCCACGGAGCAAATCTGGAAGAAGTCACGCGTAGATCCCGTCACTCCCAACGCACAGTCGGTTCCGATGCTTCCGCCCATCTCCCCTGCGGGCAGTACCAGGCGATCGCCCATTCACTGTAGAAGCACGGTGCAGCTTCCACAGACAGCGTACGGTGGACCACAGTTGCCTCCGTTGCGACTCCCTCCGACGACATATGCATCGCAGGGAGGTGGGGGATATGTCTCGCCAGTGGGGGCGACCGCCACGGGAGAGAATCGGCGGGGCGGTTACGATCAATACAGCGGGAATTATAATTACACGTCTCATCCTGGCGGATCTATGTCGCGTTCTGGCGTTTGGCCATAGTCTGGGGGAAGGAGGAACGGACGGGGGTGTAGGATAGCGCTAGGATTACTTAATGATTCGGCATGTGGAATATTACGCAATCACGCTCAATGATTTACGCCGGTCGGGCCGTCGCCATCGGTCGCGAGCGTGGGAGTTTTTCACTCCGGGAATTTCCGCAGGCTGTCAAAAACGCGAAACTTTTCTGGACGCCTCTCATTCCCGTACTCCTTCGTACTCCTTCCTCTCCACTCAGCTTCTCAAAAAATGGCCGACGTGAAAAAGGTCAAGACTCCCCAGGAGTTCATGAGTCCGTCGCTGTCCTTCCTCTTCTTGGCGCTGTCCTCACACTATCCCTAGTTGATTTCCTCATGGGCGGTGTCTCCGCGGTATGCATTCCCGCCCGTCTTGCCGTCCGTCTCTTCCTCACCATCCGCATTGTAGGCCGTTGCAAAGACGTCTGCCGCACCCATTGAACGAATCAAGCTGTTGGTGCAAAACCAGGATGAGATGGTGGGTTGCTCGCGCGGTGTGCCCCGCTCCGCTCATTCGGCTGCTAGATCAAACAAGGGCGCCTTGCTACGCCGTACAAGGGTGTCACGGATGCCTTCGCCCGCACCTACAGGGAAGAAGGTCTCGTCTCGCTATGGCGTGGCAACACTGCAAATGTGATCCGTTACTTCCCTACACAGGCCTTGAACTTTGCCTTCAGTATGTCTCTTCTCTCGGTATTGTCCCTCTCTGGCGCCTGATCATTGTCCTCGCAGAGGACTACTTCAAGTCTCTGTTTGGTTTCAAGAAGTCGGAGGGTTACTGGAGATGGTTTGCTGGCAACGTTGCTTCCGGTGGTGCTGCTGGTGCATCGTCCCTGCTCTTCGTGTACTCTCTGGATTATGCCCGTACCCGGCTTGCCAACGATGCCAAGTCTTCGAAGGGCGGTGGAGCCCGTCAGTTCAACGGTCTTGTCGACGTGTACAAGAAGACACTTGCTTCTGACGGCATTGCGGGTCTGTACCGTGGCTTCGTGCCCTCAGTGGCTGGCATCATTGTGTACCGTGGCCTGTACTTTGGGGTGTATGATTCGCTCAGTATGTCTTGTCATCACCTGCGGTTGATTGGCATTAACGTTCGCTCCAGAGCCTGTCGTCCTTGTCGGTGCCTTGGAGGGCTCGTTCCTGGCATCGTTCCTGCTTGGGTGGGGTGTTACGATTGGTGCTGGCCTTGCGTCGTATCCTCTTGATACTATCCGGTTAGTGATCTCACGGTGGGCTGGGGCATTACTGACGTGTTGTGTAGTCGTCGCATGATGATGACATCCGGTGCCGGTGTCCACTACAAGTCGATGTTTGACGCGGGATCGCAAATTATTGCCAAGGAGGGGACCAAGTCGTTGTTCAAGGGTGCGGGTGCGAACATTTTGCGTGGCGTTGCTGGCGCGGGTGTCTTGTCGCTGTACGACAAGCTGCAGCAGGTTCTGTTTGGCAAGGTTTACGCTGGTGGATCTGGTTAGACACTGCTGGTGGTGGGTGATGTCGGCGATGCTCCTGGGCGACGGCTCTGTCCTCTCGTTTTGTTCCACGTCTGCATATATCTCGATAGACTTGATCTTATTCCACAATTCCACTGAGGATCTTGGGTTGTGCCCCCGACAGTGAGAGCGCCGATGGCCCAGCTTGTCCTGCGCCCCTACCAGCAGTCGTGTCTCGACGCCTGCCATGCCGCCCTGCGCTCTGGCAGCACCCGCATCGGCGTCTCTCTCCCCACCGGCGCAGGCAAGACGACAGTGTTCACCACGCTCCTTTCCCAAATCCCCCCTCCAAGTGCCCCTCATGCCTCTCGTTCCCTCATCATCGTCAACAGTATCGAGCTCGCGCGCCAGGCAGCCGCCCAGGCGGTGCGAACACACCCTCAGTGGAAGGTCGAGCTCGAACAGGGCGCCAGCCATCGTGCAAGTGGGCAAGCAGACGTGTGAGTCATCCGCACCTGCTGGCAAGCTCAGCTTCACTCCCCGGCGCACCACAGCACCGTGGCGACATACCAGACACTGCTCCAGCCGCACCGTCTGGCGAAATTCAGACCAGAGTGCTTGAAAGCGGTCATCGTGGACGAGGCACACCATGCTGCGGCCCCCTCGTAAGCAGCCCCTCGCCTGCCAGAGGCTCTCATCTCATCAATTCCCCAGTTACCGTCGGATACTGTCCCATTTCAACACTGGCATCAAAAGCCCCGACCCTCACTCCCATCTCACGACCCCTTCCGTCCCGCATTCCATCCCGATCATTGGGTTCTCGGCCACATTTAGTCGTCATGACGGCC